>OX380347.1:11731617-11976251 GCA_947425015.1 Pterostichus niger
TTCGTGTATATACAATTATGTGGACGTAAGTAAATTTAGAAAAATGAATATTTAAACAAAACAATATACGCGAATAATTTGGCGCCCGTACTTTATTCGTATTTTTGGCGTCCCGCGTATATACTTTACAGGTTTACTAACAATTTGGCGTCAGAAATAAATATACGTTTACAGAAAGCTATCAATCGGACAACCTGCACTGTTGCCATATATATTTTTCAATTGCATCGACATGGAATACAATTATAGGCGTCAAACATGGTAACATAATTTTTCTCCCTATAGTGCTTACAATTTCAAATAATGGATATAGTGTTTGAGAAGGTACATATTAATTTGATGAAGTAATTTATATAATTCGCTAAACATAGAAAAGTAAATCAAATTTTATTCTCTTTATAATTTTACAAAATTCATATTCTCGACTCAGATACAACATATTTATTTATTGGCAAGCCTGGTTCACAAAATATCGGTCTTTGAAGATTTGAGTGACCGTGACGCATGTACTTCTTCGAATGCCATTATTCAGTGTTATGAAGGTATGGTAAAATAAATTAACCACTCGATTTTATACTATATTTAATGACCTTTTTAACCCCTTCATTGTATTTCAAAAATAAATAAAAAATCACTAAAAAAAAACAAATTAAAAATTTGTTTTTCGTTTTTTACAAAGTTCGCATTTTTTAAAAAAATTTCATTAAAAAAAGCTTATATTGTGTTTATCTCCATGCCAATTTTTATAATGGGCCGCGCAGTCGTTTAGAAGTTATGTTTTTAAATGCCGAAGCGCGGCGGCAGCCCCGTTCTCGCGTCTAGTCAGCGCGACTTACATAAACATTCATTCAAACAAACAATATAACGTCGCGCATACAATGTATGTGTGATCCTAATTCTTTCTAGTTCATAAATTTACTGTTTCTCGCCAACAGAGTGCGTTAGTGTTTTTCTGAAAATTATTAATGTAACCGAGCGATAGATGGCGACAAAAATTCGATGGTGGCACCTCCCAGCGGCGGGCAACATGTGCTAATACTAGTCAACCCATAAGGCCGTTCCTCTTTATGTAATTTATGCTCTTTGATAATACTTAATTCGCTAATCTAGTTTAAAATTAAATAAAACGCGAACACCGCGTGATGTGAAGATCTACATCTTCACGCTTTGAGTCGTTGGACGAGACTGATGGTTTCCACCAAAACACTTGCTGCCCTGGGTACGATACCCACATCTGGAATCCATCCCCCGCACATCGGGGTGGACACAGGTGTGTCAAGTGTTTTGGTTATGTAGTCTGACACTCTGGCCCTGCAGATAACGCGAACATGAAATCTTGTTGGAATTCTAAGAATATTAACTATAACTGTCTCTTTTTATAATTTAATGCCCTATATTCGAAAACCAAAAGATCTCACACTCAGCCTTAATGGCACATGTGGTCACGAGTGTCAAATTACACGAAACCAATCTTATCTAAACGCAACATAACAACACTGAGATAGCTCATATATAACGTCAACGTTCTAAAATGAATATTTGACTTTTTACAGTGTTTTTATTGGGTATTTGTTCTATAATATTTATTGAATCAACGTTTAAAATTATGTATTTCCGCAGAAATCTCGTTAGATATTTTTTTCATGATTCCAATAATTCCTTATACTCTGTATAAGAGAGTAAAAAGACAAAGACGAATATTTATTTATTAAATTAAAGATAAGGTAAAGAAGAATATATATTTACTAAATTAATTTATTATTATAGTAAGTTGAATACTAACATCAGAAAGAGTTGCTTCATAGTCGGGATCTTTGAAGGAATCATCCTGTTCATCCTGTATAAAGTCAAATTCCTAAAATAAACATTTTAAGTTTTTACAGAGTTTTTATTGGGTATTGTTTTGTAATATTTATTGAATCGACGTCTCAAAACCGGTGTGTTACCGTTTTCAGGAAAACAAAAAAAAACTAATATTTTTTCCTGAAGAATGCAACATACCGATGAGGAAAATATGTCCTATTACAGATATTTACCCAATAAAGCAGATTCTGTTTTTAAATTATATATTTTCGAGGCAGCCGAACATATACGTATTTATGCCGCAGAGAAACTGACATAGTTAAGTAATAATGTAGGTAATTAAAATGCATTCTACTGTTACGTCATGGACATTTGATATTAAGTTCATTCAAAAAGAACAAAACAAAGTTCATATAGAAAATTTCGTGCTCTATAATTTCAGTTATATAGATTTATTATATAAACCTAGTCGTTCGAGAGTTTACAAAATTAGGGCACAAGGAAAAATTTTGTGGCATGCACCAGAATCTACCTCATATTTCTGCTCGTTGTATCGCAAGGGTTACTCTTAATTTTTTATTGATACAAATTGTTTCATGCAATTCGAGATTCGCGAGATAATGGCAAATAATTGGCGTCAAATACCTATTATGAAGAGCGGATAGTAAACTCGACGATTACCGAACCCTCGAATATGTATGAAAAGTTTCAAAACTATGTAAATTATTTCCGCCGAAAAATTTATGTAGCTTTTAAATACCTGCTTTGGAGAAACTTTATTTTCAATTTCAGTCGATGATGGTTTATTGCAGAACATATTTTTATGTCGAGATAGTGGTTTATTGCAGAACCAAAATTTATCTTTTCGTTCATTATTGTTAACGCATTTATACTAATAAAAGAAGAGTATCATTTTATACATACTTAAGAATATTCGAAAACAACTTACATATTCCGGTGGGAAATAGCGTCCGTTTGAGTACATGGCGTCAGCACGAAAAACTACCTATTTGCCTAAAATATCATACGCAATACTTAAAATGTGTTGCCAAATATACGGACGCTCGTTAGTCGAAAGATTGTAGGAATTATATACTTTTTTTGATATACGCAATTCAACACTAGCGACACTTGTGAGAAACAGCTGAACTACAGTATACGCAACATAATTGAAATTATCAATATATGGTACAATTAAGCGTCCAGGACAATTTTTACCCAACACCAAGAGATGGTACTAGAAGTTGAAAAATGACCATTTTAGCAAAGATACATTAGAGCGTCCGTATACGGACGCTTCATTGAAGGTGGACGCTTCAATGATGGTAAAAGACCAATTGACGGACGCTTCATTGTCTGTTAGATATATATATATATATATATATATATATATATATATATATATATATATAAATTACGAAACTTGAATTGAGATTCGAGTTTTTAAAAAAATTTAATTTGACACAAAGATTTATTATAACATTCAAAAGTAGATCTTTACAAAACAGAGGTCAATTCTTAACTAACTACATTATGAGAGTCTAACATAAAAAATGAAATATGACTACAACTACTAGTGGGGATTCTTGCGGATTCAGCGTCTTCTATGGGAATAGTGGTTCGCTAACTCCTCCCTCCTTAAAATTGAGCTTCATCGGGAAGAATCAGGTTCGATTTATTGGCTGATATTCTCGATTGAAGGTCTGGACGTTCGGTTGATTTGGATTTTAAAAGCCATTTTCTTCCGTAAATTATCGTCACGATGATGCCAGCAATGATAATAATTACGTATAATATTATCGTGGGGTAGTTTATGAGGTTATTGTTGTCTTGATCTTGTTCTATTTCTTCGTACTTGTTTATTGGTATTTTTAATTCTTGGATGGAGTTCAGGTCGACTGTCATTTTTGGTATTTGCGAAGTATTAAGCTTGATATTGAAGTTTTCTATTGTTGTTGGTTTGCCAAAGGTACCTTCTTTGAAGTTTAACTTCTGCTTCTGAAATTTTATTTGGCAATCGTCTTCTTTAATTAAGAATATGTCTTGTAAATTCTTTATTTCGTCGCCGTGCTTGCAGTAAGCTTGAATAACATCAGGTTTAGGAAATACGGCTAAAAATTGATTCGCTTCTTCTAAAGTTTCTATATGATTTCGTTTAATGTTTATTCTTAAGTACTCGCAATTTTCGTTCTTGTTTCTTGAGATGATATTCTTCTCGCAGGAGTTGTCATCTACTTCTGACATTTTGTTTGGACATTGGTAATTATTATTTCCTTTAGTACATACGCCATTTAGAGCTTTAATATGACCATCGATTGATTTTAAATAATATTCATTACTTGGTATAATTGTTACAAATTCAGACTGATATCGGGTAGGTATTGGAATGAGATGAAGTAATTGGAAATCTGTTTCATAATTAATAGGAATTTCGATAAAATAAATTATTTTATCTGATTGTAGTTTACAATTTACAGTAATTAATTTTTCTAATTCTGGTATATTTTCCGGTAATGGTTCAAGAGGTAATTCATGATTATAGTATTTTGAAATTTTATTCAATTCTACATACAGATCATTAGTTTTTATTATACTTGGGTGCATAACGTGAAGTTTGCAAAAAGTTAGAGAATTTTCTATATCTTGCAAAGTATTAAGAGTTAACGTTAGTAAAGTATTTAGTTGACTAAAAATTTCTTTTAAAAAATATCTCTCTTGATCTTGGGTTTCACCGATAACAATATGTGCCAATTGTTCAATTTTCTTTTTGAGTATTATCTCATTTTGTTTGATAGTGTCGATTGTGTGATTGAAATAATCGATTAATTGGTTATTGACAGAGTATTGGTGTTTTAATTGATTGTCTATTTTGTGTTGATTGTTTTGTAAATGGTTTAGAATATTTGTGTATCGTTTTTCATCATCAGCGTCTAAATTACCCGTTATGGATTTAATTACGGATCCGAGTCCATTTATTAATCCTCTCTTTGATCTAGATTTTTGAAAGTGTACTGATAAGTGACTAATTTTTTCGTCAATAGAATTTTGAATAAATTGGATAATCTTGTCATCGTTTTCAAATTCTTTCAAAATTATTTTATTGTTTGTAATTGTTTGTTTGAGATTGTTGTATTGTGTATTCAGACTGTCATATTGTTTAAAGAGTGGTTGTAGGTCGTAGTAGTGAATGAACGTATGTGTGGTTTTTTGTAGTTTTGCTAGTCCTAGGTTTATTGTCAGTAGTCCTGTGTTTTGTGTAATATTCTTGATGTTTAATCCGTAGGAGTACGTAAACAGGAAGGACCTGGAATAGCGTAATTTTTATGAATTATTTTTCTTGGTCTTTTTATATTTGACAGGTGTATTTTTGGTTGTTTTTTGTCATTGGGATTTGTCTCAATTTCGGCAGTTTTTAAATTTTGATTTATTGTCTTAATTTTTTCTTTCTTAAATTTTGGTTGTTTTGTTTTATTGACTTTTTGTTTATTGTGTACGAAAACGGTTTGAGGAATGTTAGGTAAATTTTCGAGATTTTCGTTTAATTTATTTATCAAATCTGATTTTGTGTTATGCATTTTTTCGTTAATGTTCTGGTAGACTAATTTGGTCTTTTCTTTGTGTTTTTGCACGTAATCTTGTGTTACTTGTTTTTCTAGCTCTACGTCAAGGGGTGAGTTTGTTTCTAAGTGACCATTTGTTATTTCTATTGGTTTTAATCCGGTCGCGGTGTGACTTGTGTTGTTATAATCTAGGATAGCATAGTGAACTTTGTCTTCGATTGTTTCGTTTTTGAAATTTTGTTGTAAATTAAATAATCTAATATGCTCAATAAGAGTAGAGTGGAATCTTTCCACGAGACCGTTTGAATTTGGATGTTGAGAACTAGTGAAGTGTATATCGATTTTGTGTAAAGTTAGCAATTCTTTCAATAAACAATTTTTAAATTCTACTCCGTTATCTGAGATAATTAATTTTGGAATGCCATGATGAGAAAAGAATTTTGTTAGTTTACTTGTCACTTCAATTGCATTTGTTGAGTTAATTTTGTATGCTTGCGCATATCTTGAAAAAGCATCAATTATTGTAAGAAATTTACAATTTTCTAAACTGAGTGTATCGATATGAATAGTGTCAAAAGGTTTGTTCGGTGTTGGTGTTATGTTTAATTTCGGCTTAACTGGGTTTCGTTCATATTTTGAGGCTAAACAAACTTCGCATTGGTTAATGTAATCTGTTATAGTCTTTATTTGATTTGGCCAGTAATATTTTTTCTTTAATTGGTTGTAAACTTCGTGAATTCCACGGTGATTGGTCTTGCCCGTGTGATAATTTTGTATTGTTTCTTGTATGTCGTCTTCATTCTCTACATCTAATAATTTTGTGTTACATTTTACAAAGTTGATTTCCGCATTTTTGAAATGTTTTTGTAAGACTTTAGTAAATTGTTCATAAACAGGATGTTCAAAATATAAATAATATTTTACTTTTGGAACTACGAATTCTTTAATAAATTTTATTGAATCTGCTTCGAAATTGTTTTAGATAATTGTATATTAATTCGCATTTTATCCGAGTGCAATTTGGTTAATTTAGGTTTTGAGGGTGAATGTAATACTTCCGATATAATTATTTGGTTTTTACCTGCATTAACAGCTGATTCACTTATTGGAATTCCAATAATGGGATTTTCTAAATTTGAGTGAACAGTGTTGTTTGTGTCTGAGTTTGAGTCTGAGTCTGGGGTATCGTCTGGTTCTACAATCATAGATTGTGAATCATTATTTGTATTGAATGTTTCGTCAAAATTTTCGATATACCAATCGAAAAGATTTTCGGTACCGGGTTCTACTGTTTTAACATTTAATTCGATACGAGAAAGAGCGTCAGCATTTTTATTTAACGAGCCTTTTTTATAAGATATTTCGAAATCGAATTCTTCTAATTTAAGCCGCCAACGTACTAATTTAGAATTTGGTTCTTTAAGCGAAAATAACCATTGTAGTGGTTTATGGTCGGTGATAATTTTGAATTTCCGGCCAAAAAGATACGGTCTGAAATATTTTGTTGACCAGACAATCGCGAGTAGTTCTTTCTCAATTGTAGAATAATTTTGCTCCGATTCGTTTAATGTTCTACTTGCATACGCAACAGGGAGATCTGAACCTATAGGTCCTTGTGAAAGAACTGCACCTATAGCAAAATTGCTCGCATCGGTAGTTAAATTGAAAGATTTAGTGAAGTCGGGATATTGAAGTATCGGTTCATTAATTAAAAGATTTTTGCAGATATTAAAACAATTTACGTAATCAGGGTCGTTAATTTTGATTTCAGCACCTTTTTTTAAACATTTGGTTAGTGGTTTTGTCAATTTAGCGAAATCTTTTATAAACTTCCGGTAGTATCCTAGGAGGCCTAAAAATCCTTTTATTTGTTTGGTAGTTTTCGGGATAGGGTAGTTTTTGATAGCTATAATTTTATCGGGGTTCGGTTTTACGCCAGAGGGTGTAACAACATGCCCTAAATAAGCCACTTCTTTTCGAAAGAATTCAGACTTGTCTAGTTGAATTTTGAGATTGGCTTTCTTTAATCTATCGAATACTGATCTTAAACTCTCAACGTGTTCTTGGAGACTGGTGCTGAATATGATAACATCATCCAGATAAACTAGGCAAATTTCATTCACTAAATTTCTTAAAACGTTATCCATGACTCGTTGGAATGTCGCGGGTGCGTTTTTCAAACCAAATGGAATTCTTAAGAATTCATAGTGTCCGTTTTCTGTATTGAATGCGGTCATTTGAATGTCTTCTTTAATCATTTCAATTTGATGAAATCCGGATGCTAGATCGAGTGTTGAAAAATATTGACATTTGCCGAGTTTGTCTAGTAGAGTGGTTATGTTGGGAATGGGGTACTTATCGTCTATAGTCTTATCGTTCAGCTTCCTATAGTCGATAACAATTCTCCATTTCTTTTTTCCGGACGCGTCAAGTTTTTTAGGTACGATCCACACTGGAGATGACGAGGGTGAATGGGATGGCCTAATGATTTTTTGATCGAGCATTTTTTTTTATTTGTGATTGTACTTCCGTTCTATGAATTTCCGGGTATCGGTATGTCTTAGTGTATGTCGGGATTTCGTCTTTGGTACGGATTTTATGTTTTACTTCGTTCGTAAAAGTTAGAGCGTTATTTTCATCATGAAGAATTTCTGAAAATTCTTTTAATAATTTTGAGATGGCTAATTTTTCTTCGCTATTCATGTGTTCTGTTCGAATTTTGTTAAGATCAAAAGATTTTTTTGAATATTGTTTATTAAAATTTAAATTATTTATTTCAAAATTTTCTAAAGACTGAGCTTGAATGCGATTAAAAGATTTTATAATCAGGTCATTGTCACTGGTGTTGATAAGCGGGTACAGAATTTGATGATCTTGCACTTTTGCAATACCTTCTGGTATTATCAAGTTATTCACATGTGTTTCAGAGATAAGCGCATCTCCATTTGCAATGTTATCTACGTACAATTTTGTAACTTTTTCTGAATTTGATGGAATTCTTATGTAATGAGGATGTGGTACTATTTTGTGATACTGAATTTGAATTTCTTGTGTGGGTGTTATAATTTTGTCGCGTGCTAAATCAATGTTTGCTTCCAACAGTTTTAAATTATCTAATCCGAGTAAGATATCAAAATTATTATGAAAGTTGAATAAATGATATTTTAATATAATGTCGGTTTTATTAAATAATTTTGAACATGGTAACAAAACGCTAAATTTTTCAGTAGAAGTTCCATGAGCTGTTGTTATTTGAAACGGATCGTTTTTAATTTTTGACTTAAAATATTTTTCTGCAGTTTCTGGATTTATAAACGAACGCGTACTGCCTGTATCAATTAACGCTTTAATATTAAATTCTGGAAAGATGATGAAGGGTAATTCACTTTGATTTTGTGACAAATTCATTAATTCTATGCGGTTTCCGAGGCTACTAGTTCTAAAAAAGGATCTGGGTAAAATTCTGGTTCCAAATTATTAGGATTTGGATCAGGATCTTGCTCATAGGTAATGTCATCGTATTCGTGTTCGTCAGTTGTTATTTCGTTTATTTCTGTGTTATATAGTTCTTGAGGACGATAAAAGTTTGTGTTTGATTTTGGTGTAAATGTGTGTGTCGTGCTAACACTCATAGGCGTCTGCTTGGGAAATTTCTGCTGTGAATTAAATTGTGGTCTGAAAACATTTGTTTTCGCGTTTTGTGTTGGAGGTTTGTTTGTTGCAAAATTATGATTTTGTCTTTGTGCTGGGTGTGAGTGTTGTGCTGGGTATGAATGTTGTGTTTGTGAGTGTTGTGGTTGCCAGTATTGTGGCTGTGAATGTTGTGGTACATTTCTCAAGAGTGGTGATCTGCCAATATTATTATGAAAACTTTGTTTTGGTTTAAAACTAGGTTTATTATTAAATTTTTGCATCGATCTTTGTGCTGTTTCTAGTTGAAAATCATTTGTCAGCATGTTTAATGCTTCGTTTAGATCTTTTGGATTTTTGGTTCTCATGAGAGTGCCCAAGGGTTCTTTTAGCCCTCTTAATAAAATTCTTAATGCCAAACCACGAAAATAAGCTATTAAAATTCTTGCTTCGTCTACATGGACGTGATTTGTTAGGTACGAAATTTGTAAGTTTAATAGTTCTAAAACTCTATTGTAAAATTCGAACGGCGATTCGTTCGTTTGTTTAATTTCACAAAGTTCGATGTTTAGGGTGTAATAATCTCTCTTATCTGAGTAAGTATTTACTAGAGCAGTTTTTACGTCTGCCCATGTGGTAATAGTACAACTAGCAATATTGACTGCGGCGTCGCCTTTGATCTTAGCGAGAATACTCGACATGAGATACTCATTTTGAAAGTCATTTACATCGTTATTATTGTAAAATTTGTTAACTAACTTTTCGCATATTTCAACGAAACGCGGGAGAAGTTTATTATCTCCGAAAAATTCAGGAATCATATCAATGTATTCCCTTTTTAAAATTGGGGTTGCCATTTCTCTTAAATTTAAATTATTAATTTGATTAATTAAAGATTGATCAAGGATATTACTTGATTGGGATAAAATAAGTGAGTTAGAGGAACTGTCTGAATCTGTACTTGAATCTGACTCTGAATCTGTTTCAATGATAACTCTAAGTGACATAAGTACTTACAGAAAAAATATCCGTTGGTCCATTGGTCTCTGCGATAGAAACGTGTGGATGTAGACGGGACTCTGTGTGCAGCAGGGTCTGGATAAGCTTGGGTGCTCCGTCGACGTTCTTGGACGTGGTTCTTCCGTAGGTTTTTCTTGATACTCAATTAATCGTAAATACGAAACAAAAATTGCGATAATTATTCGTTTGAGTATCCTACTTCGACTGCGCCAATTACGAAACTTGAATTGAGATTCGAGTTTTAAAAAAAATTAAATTTGACACAAAGATTTATTATAACATTCAAAAGTAGATCTTTACAAAACAGAGGTCAATTCTTAACTAACTACATTATGAGAGTCTAACATAAAAAATGAAATATGACTACAACTACTAGTGGGGATTCTTGCGGATTCAGCGTCTTCTATGGGAATAGTGGTTCGCTAACTTATATATATATATATAATATGTAAATTATAACGTTAAACAAATTAACTTTGTTTTTAAAAAGTATTTATTTTACTTTAGACGTTCCTACTTGTACAAATTCTGAGCTAAGACTAACTTAAAACATACAATAATATTTCATGGCTAAACTAGAACTACGTATAATGTAATATGATAATTCTACATAAAGTCACGTTCTTAAATATTAACTGTCTATGTCAGCACTATTCCACCCTATAACTCCTCCCTTATCAGAAAGGAGCACCTCCTGGTAGCTCAATTTGTTCTTCTTCTGGTTTTGAGGTGATGGTTGGTTTCCTTAGTTTCCTGGTTTTTATCCATTTTATTAGAAAGTACAGTCCAATTATTATTATTAACAAATATAACAAAACAGTCCATACACTTGGCACATGGATGTTAATGGCTTCTTCTTGAATAGTTACTACAGGATTTAATGAAATGTCTTCTAGTTTCACAGGGTTTAGGTTTATTGAAAAATTTGTTAATGTCGAAGTTTTAAGTGCGAAATTTAATTTTGGTAAAATTATTGGTTGTCCTTGTTCTTTATTCAAAAATATTAATTTTGTTGGTTGTATATTATTTCACAATTTTTATCATTTTTTATTAAATAGATGCCGCGCAAAGTTTTGATATTTACTTCGTCTAAACACTTAAGCGTTATTTTATCTTCGTGAAGGAATATTAACAAATATTTATTGATATCCGGAATTACTTCGATATGGTTTTCTTTTATGTTAATTTTTTAATAGTGACACTGGGTAGAGGACTGTTGTTATAAGATTTCTTGTTCACATGATGACTGATGGTGGTTGTAGAATTTATTGGGGCATTGATAAACCTTGGTTGCAGTACATATGTCATTTAGAGGCATTATTTCAGTATTCGATTTTAGAAAATATCTTGCACTAGGGATAATCGTTACAAATTCTGAATCGTATATTGTTGGTATAGGGTATAAGTAAAACAGTTCAAAGTCCTTCTCAAAGTTAATGGGAATTGATATTATGTAAATTATTTGGGATAGTTCAACTTTACAGTCTACTTTTAGTAGTGAATCAAATTCTAAAATATTCTCGGAGTTTGGTTCAAAAGGTAATTGGGATTTATAATGTTTAGAGATTTTTTGTAATTCAGATAATAATTCATTTGGATGTATTATACTGGGGTGTAATGTTCTCAATTTACAAAAGGTAATGGAATTTTCGATATCTTATAGGATATCTAGGATCGAGTTGTATAGGATTATTAATTGATCGTAAATAGTTTTTGCAAAAAGAATATCTTGAATATGCATGTTATTTATTATTTCACTGAGTTGTAGTATTTTAGATTTCAGAATAGATTCATTATGTTGTATGTCCAAAATGGTATTATTAAAATTTGTTATAATTTGGTGGTTTACCGAGTATGCTAGTTTTAATTGATTTTCTAAATTGTGTTCATTCTTTTGCATGTGATTTAATATTTTGTCATATCTCTTACCGTCTTCTGCATCTAAGTTGCCAGTAACGGCTTTGAAAACTGATCCCAATCCATCTATTAAGCCGCTTTTGTTTCTATTTTTATTTGTATGAAATTCTATATTATCAATTTTGTTATTAATGTTCGTACGAATAAATTGTATTATTTTCACAATTGTCAAGTTCGTGTAAATATTTAGAGTTATTAGATATCGTTGTCTTTAGGTCATTATATTGGTTGTTTAGGTTGTCATATTGTTCGAAAAGGGGTTTGAGGTTGTTGTAGTGGATGAGTGTGTGTGTTGTTTTTTCTAATTTAGCCGGTCCCAGTCTAATAGGTAGTAATCCAATATTTTCGGTTATGTTTTTGATGATCGATCCTTGTCCAAATGTGAACAGCCTGAAAGAGTATTAAATTTATAAGTCTTTTGTCTAGGACGTTTTATATTAGAGAGATGGATTTTTTCCATTATATTCCCGTGTTTAGTTTCTAATTTGGCAGTTTTTAAATTTTTATTAATTGATTTTAATTTTTCGGATTTAAATTTATTTTTTGTTTTCTGTTGTTTTTGTTTATTTTTTACGAAAATTTCTTTAGGAATTTTTGGTAATTCTTCTCTGGTTTCATTACGTTTACTAATTATTTTTTCTTTATTTTGCAAAATTTTGTTATTAATAGTTTGATATAAAATTTTTGTTTTATTTCTATGATTTTCCATGTAGTTATTAACAAGCTGTTTATCAATATCTATATTGAAGGGGGAATTTATTTCGAGGTGACCGGATATGATTTCTGATGGTTTTATTTTCGTAACAGAGTGAATTGTATTATTGTATGCTAAAAGAGCATAGTTTACTTTAGCTTCAATTGTTTCTTTCGAAAATTCTGCCTGATTGTTGAACAATCTAATGTGTTCTATGAGTGTCGAGTGGAAACGTTCTATTATTCCGTTAGATTGAGGATTTTGTGAACTAATGAAGTGGGTGTGAATTTTGTGTATGTCTAAAAGTTCTTTAACTACTGAGTTTCTAAATTCTAGTCCGTTATCAGAGATTATTTGCTCTGGTATTCCATGGTGCGTGAAATGTTTTATTAAGTTATTAGCTACTTCGATACCTTGTCCAGAATTAAGTTTATACGCCTGTGCGAATTTGGAAAATGAGTCAACTACTGTTAAAAATTTAGAGTTTTCTAGTGTTATCGTATCTACGTGCACAATTTCAAAGGGTTTTGTTGCTGTCGGTGTTATATTAAATTTTAAATTTAGGGGTTTTCTGTCATATTTCGTAAGTTGACATATTTCACAGTTATTAATATACGTTTGAACCGTTTTTCTTAATTTTGGCCAGTAATACCTCTGTTTAATGCGTGCCTCTGTATCGTCAATACCTCTGTGGTTTGTTTTTCCCGTGTGGTAGTTATTTATGATTTCTAGTATTTCTTCTTCGTTAGTGACGTCTGTAAGATATTGTGTGCATTTAACCATGTGTATTTGTGAATGTGTGAAATTTTTCTGGAGAACTAGAGATAATTTTTCATATAATTCGTCTTCAAAATATAAATAATATTTAACTTTTGGTACGATATACTCTTTAAGGAATTGAATCATTTCTTTTTCGTAGTTTGATTTTGAAAATTGTACCAGCATTCTTTGTTTTGTGTTCTCAAAAAGTTTCAGAATTTTAGGTGAATTAGGGTTGAACTCTACTTCAGATATGATTATCTGATTTTTTCCGAAATTAACAGGGTATTCAGCAATAGGTATGCCGATTACTGGGTTCTCTTGATTAGAATGAACTGTGACGTCATTATCGTTATCATTGTGTTGTTCGTTGTTTACATTTACAGTTTGAATATCATCCCCCACTTCGACAACTAAAGATTGATTATCATCTTGATTATTAGAATTTTTATTACTTAATTCTTTATTAAAATTATCCATGAATTTTTGAAAATGGTTAATGTTTTCGTCTGAACTGTTTGTATTAATTTCTATGCGTGGGAGTGTACTATCTGGTAAGGTAAAGATTGTAATTAGTATGTTTGTTTTGTCGAAGATATATTCGAGCATTGATTTAACATCGTTCCAGTTTAGTTGGTCGCGTCCGCAAGCAATTCTGGGTAAACTTAGGTTTTGTATTTTATATTTTAAGCAAAAGCTTCTTAATTGTAGTAGTGTATAAAAAAATTCTTGTTTTGTTGGTTTATTGTAGTAATTTTCTTTTGTTATTAGATATATTATAAAACGATTATTTTCTTTAAGATGAATTAAATTATGAAGTTGAGGGTTCTGAGAATTTAGTTTGTCAATATTTTGAAATTTGTTTTTAAATTGTTTAGCAATTCCTTTTGACATTTGTAAGTCCTTGCTGACGCAATATGCGAGACTGTTGTCTGATGGTGCATTAAATAAGTTCCCAACTACTTCAATGATATTTGTGTGGGTCGGTTTGTCTGTTTGTTTTTTCGTTAGGTAGTCTTGGTATTGTGCTAGGACAGATTCGCTTTCGTACTGTTTTAACAAATTTTGAATTTTTTCATCGGGTTCTCGCGGAATTCGGCTTAGGGCGTCTGCATTTGCATTTACTTTTCCTTTTTTGTAAATAATATCGTAATCATATTCTTCGAGTTTCAATCTCCAACGTATTAATTTTTGGCTACAATCCTTAAGGGAAAACAGCCACTGTAATAGTCTGTGATCAGTGCAAATTGAAAACTTTCTTCCAAAAAGATACGGCCGAAAATATTTTGTTGCCCAGTGTATTGCTAAAAGTTCCTTCTCGATCGTGGAATAATTAATTTCTGTTTCGTTAAGCGTTCTGCTAGCGTAAGCGATTGGCAGGTCACTGCCTATCTTACCTTGTGATAAGACGGCACCGAGTGCTACATTGCTCGCATCGCATGTTAAGATAAATTCTGTGTCAAAGTCTGGGTATTGTAATATCGGTTCGTTAGTTAGTAATAGTTTACATGTCTCAAAGCATTGTTTATATTCTGAATTATTAATGTCAATGATCGCGTATTTTTTTAGAAATTTTGTCATGGGTTTGGTAATTTTTGCGAAGTCTTTTATGAACTTCCTATAATATCCAATAAGTCCTAAAAATTCCTTAATTTGTTTTGTCGTGGTAGGTAATGGGTAATTTAGAATCGCTGAAATTTTGTCTGGGTTTGGTGCCATGAGGGGTTACAATGTGTCCGAGATACGCAACTTATTTTTCAAAAATTCCGACTTGTCTAATTGAATTTTTAAGTTGGCTTCTTTTAATCGGTCGAATACTAGTTTTAAATTGATTATATGTTCGTCTAGGCTTGTGCTAAAAATAATTATATCGTCGAGATATACTAAGCAAATTTTGTTAGTTAACCCTCTCAAAACATTGTCCATGACACGTTGAAAAGTCGCGGGTGCGTTCTTTAGCCCGAAAGGCATTCGTAAGAACTCGTAATGTCCGTCTTCCGTGCAGAGAGCTGTCTTAGGTATGTCATTCTTGTCCATTTCAATTTGGTGGTAACCCGACGCGAGGTCCAGGGTGGTAAAATATAGACACCGCCCGAGTTTGTCCAGCAAGTCAGTAATGTTAGGTATGGGATATTTATCTCCGATGGTATTTTCATTTAGTTTGCGCTAGATAACTTGGGACCTAACTTCCTCTCTGTGAATATGGGGGTATCGGTATGATTTCGTATAAATGGGTACTTCATCTTTTGTTCTGATTTTATGTTTTACTTGATTACTAAAAGATAGATTTTGTTTTTCTAAGTAAAAAATATATTATAATATGTTATTTTTTCTGTTTTTGTGAGGTTTAAATTTGAGTCTGCATTCATTGTATAAATTTCGTAATTGTCTAACGCTTCTACTTTAATTGGAATTTTAAATTGATATTTAACTTCGCTCTCTGACAAGTTAATAATTGTACACATAGCTTCATAGTTTTTTGCTACAGTAGCACATTCAGGAATTAATAATTTTTTTGTTCTGATATTTGGAACTAGAATATTACCTTTTTCTTTGTTAACTTTTATTTTAATAATTCTTTCAGACATTGGTTCTATTATGCCATTATTACGATATTTTTGGTTTACTGTTAAATTATTTGTGTCGGGGGTAGCTTTAAAATTATGGTAATGAATTTTTATTTTACTGTGTGGAGTAATTATCATGTCGTTTACTGTGTCGATTGAAATTTTTAATTTTTCATATTTTCCATGCCAAGTAGTAAATCAAATTGATTATGAAATTTAAAAAGATAATATTTTATGTCTTTGAGATTAAACACGTTTGAGATAGGAATTTGTGTACTGTATTTCTCGGTAGATGAACCGTGTGCAGTTGTAATTTGAAACGGGTCTGCACTGATAGCGTGTTCGTAGTGTTTGAATGCAATGTCGGGATTTACAAATGATTTCGTGCTTCCAGTGTCTATTAAAATTTTTAAATTATTTTCTGGAATTACAATGAATGGTAGCTTGCTTTGGTTATTTGTTAAATTCATTAATTGGAAGTGTGAAGTATTTGATCCGAGGCCATTTCGTCTAAAAAAGAATGTTCGTTTTGATCTGATATGTTTGTTTCATTTGTAATTTCTGGGTTATCATCGAGTGGGTATTCATTCATCGTATAATCTTGTGTCTCTGGTTGATCTACAATATTGTGTTCGTCTGTGTAATTTACTATTTCTGATTGATCTATGTTATAAAGTTCGTCCGCGATATTTTTTGGAAAGAATTGTCTGTTTTGACTTATGAAATTTTGTCTTTGAGTGGAAGGTTCGGGTCTTGGAGCATTGAATTGTGTGTTTCGTGTGGATATGCTCATTGGTGTAGGTCTGGGGAGTGGTTGATTAGTATTTCTAATCATTGTAGGAAAGTTAGTTCTACGCTGCGCTGTTTGTTGGTTATTAAAATATGTCGGCGGTTTATTAAACGTGTAGTTAGTGTTCTGTGGTACACTTGTTAGTTGGAAAGGCCTGTTATTTCTAAAATTTTGATTATTTTGTTTTTGAAATGGTTTTTGAATAGGCGTTACATTTTTGGATGGTTTGGAATGATTTTCGAATTGAAAGTCATTAGTAAGCATACTCAGAGCAGCGTTTAGGTCAGCAGGTTTCTTTGCTTTCATGAGTTGCCCTATTGGCTCTTTTAAACCTTTTAATAAAATTCTGAGGGCGTAATTTCTAAAGAAATCGGTCATTATTGCTGCAGTAGCCGGGTGGTTTGTTACTACATACGATACTTGTAAGTTTAAAATATGTTGTATTTTATTGTAAAATTCAAATACCGTATCGTTCGCGCCTTGTTTTAGTTCGGTCATTTCTATTGTTAATGTGAAACAATCTCTTTTGTCCGCATACGTATCTATTAGTGAAGTTTTTAAGTTTTCCCATGTTTTGACGGAACAACTAGAAATATTTATCGCTGCTTCTCCTTTTATTTTAGCTAATATTGTACTCATTAAATATTCATTTTGGAAATCTTGTGGATCTGCTTGATTATAAAATCGTTTTACTAATTTTTCTCAGATTTCGATAAATCTTGGTAAAAGTTCTCTTTCACCGAATAATTCTGGCACCATATCCAGATATTCTTTTTTTAAGACTGGGGTTGCCAAGTTTAATATAGGTTATCTTAGTATAATTCAAGGATTATTTAAGGTATTTGGATTTAAATTAAGATCGTCAAGATCTGAGTCAGATTCAGAATTTGAGCTTTCGCTTGAATTTATTATTACGTTTAGACCTCTAAATGACATGTGGTACTTACAGTAGCAGTATCAGTGACGGTTTCATATTACTAATTCAGAAACACAGTGAATATTGCCGGCCACTATTTCTAGCATTTGTAGATTACAGAAAGGCATTTGATTCACTCAGACATGAGTACTTATTTAAATCACTTCGACAACAAGGAATGGAAGAAGAATACGTGAGAATTATCGAAGAAATCTATAGAGACAACGAAGCAGCAATAATGCTCCATTCCCTGGGGCCTTTTTTCAAAATAAATAAAGGGGTTAGACAAGGAGATCCCCTGTCGCCAATGTTGTTCTCCAGCGCACTAGAATCAATCTTTCGAACGCTAAATTGGGAAGAAAAAGGGATTAACATCGACGGCGTTAAGCTTAACAATCTAAGATTCGCAGACGACGTGGTGTTGGTATCGAACAATGAATCGGAACTGAGAGTTATGCTTGAAGAATTGCAAATAGCAGGAAAAGATGCAGGGCTAGAAATCAATTATTCGAAAACAAAAATTATGACAAACAGCATATTCTCGGAAATCAAAATACAAGGAATCAACATAGAAAGAGTAAACGAGTTTAAATATCTAGGGCAAACATTAAGCTTTCACCAGAAAACAAATCTTGAAGTTCAAAAAAGGATTAATCAAGCATGGAAAAAATTCTGGTCTCTAAAACATATCCTCAGAGGCAACTACTCAATTCAACTCAAGACTAAAATATTCAACCAGTGTGTTCTTCCCGTCCTTTCCTATGGTTGCCAAACCTGGTCCCTCACTAACCATAACAACCAGAAACTTAAGATAACCCAACGCAAAATGGAACGCATCATGTTAGGCGTTACCTGGAAAGAGAGACTGAGCAATACAAACCTCAGAAGTAAAACTCAAGTTCAAGATATGGAGATCTACGCGAGAAAAATGAAATGGAGATGGGCGGGCCATATCCAGAGAATGGAGGAAGACAGGTGGACAAAACGCATAACTTACTGGGTGCCGAGAGACGCCAAGAGAAGAAGGGGAATACAAGCCCGAAGATGGGAAGACGATATTAAGGCCGTAGCAGGGAACACATGGCCTAGGACAGCAAGAAACCGCACGGAATGGGCAGAATTGGAGGAGCCTTTGTCCAACGGGACAAGAATTAGGCTTTATTATTATTATTATTATTTCACTTTAGACGTTCCTACTTGTACAAATTCTGAGCTAAGACTAACTTAAAACATACAATAATATTTCATGGCTAAACTACAACTACGTATAATGTAATATGATAATTCTACATAAAGTCACGTTCTTAAATATTAACTGTCTATGTCAGCACTATTCCACCCTATAACTTATATATATATAGCGGTTATTGTGCGGCCCATTTTATATATATTTATAAAAACAACATTAATGCACAAACGGACATAGAAAACTTAAGCAATATTTATTGCAATTTAATAAAAAAATCAGTGTGTGTAATTATAGTTCCCACAATACACTACTTTTTATCATTATCTTTTAATTCGTTATTTTTCCACTCCATGCTTGATTCGTTTGTTTAATTTGGTTGTAAAAATTAATTTCATTTTTTGTTCTCATTCTGTGACTAGATTTAAAACTGTGATGATGATTTTTTGTAATGTTCTTTTTAATGTGTTTTATTGTTAGTGTTAAGAGTTGTTGTAATTTTAAACCTATTTGACTATTTTTTATTTTAAATTATGACTATTATGTTCAGTTTTTTTAAACATTTTGTTTATGTTAATTACTAGACGTTACATGTAAGTTTTTTGTTTCTGTGTTATTATAAAAAATAAGTTCCTGTTAATTACTTGTAGATCCCTGAAGAAGGCGATTGTTATCACCGAAACGTTGGAATTGTAACTTTTTCAAAATATATTAGACTGATATTCCGATTATAAAAGTTTTCGTCATTATTCAAACAGTCGATCATCGTATTTACTCTACATATCCTTGGGAAGAAGTTTTTTGACTAAACAACTCGACATGGACATCATACACCAGGTACAACTTACTTACGGAACCAAAACAAAATATCAACTTAAACAACTTTTAAATATTAATAACAAGCTCACAATAGCAAGAAACCAAAGAATATTTCTCTTAACGTGTCGTAAACAAAATCTAATTCCTAATCACATAATTAATAATATCAACTGTATGTAAAATTAACTTTTAAATGAACATCCGTTTAAATACCAAGTGACTAAAATTTTTAGTAAATTACAAGAACAAATTTTAAATTTGGAGATAAAAATTACCTGTTGGCGAGTCACAGTTTTAATAAACCAATACAATCATATTTTAAATCTAGTACAAAATACTATAGATAATTCATTTCTACAAAATATTTTTTTATATACTACATAAAAATTATAACAATCTAAATAATAAATTAAAAATAAAACACATCAATAAAATTAACAATTTAAAAGAAAAACAAGTTCCAGTTGAAACGAATTATACATCACAAGATGGCTGGTTTCTTAACCTCACGACTACTCTAATACTCCCGGATATAAAACAATTCCTATCTATGGGACAAAAATTCAGCGTACCTCTCAAAAACAATGAAATTCCGATTTTCGATCTTATTACTGACGTAGAATTTGGTTGAACAAATATCAAAGATACAGAAGTCAAAAACAATGTACGTGCAGAATTCACTAATATTGTAACTAATCATTAAAAAAAAACCGGAAAAATTCACACATAAAGAAGAACAATCAATTAAATTGTACAACGAAACTAAAATATTTTTAAAACAAAACACGGATATTATGATAATAAAAGCAGATAAAACGAATAAAACAATAGCAATAACAAAACAAGATTACAAGGACAATATGAATTAGCTGTTAAATGACATTCATACCTATCAACTTTTACCGAATGATATTACTATAAAAATTCAAAATAAAAATAATAACATAGTTAAAAAATTGTATAATGACAAATATAATAATGAATCAATTAAAAAACAACTAATATATATTTATAAAAACAACATTAATGCACAAACGGACATAGAAAACTTAAGCAATATTTATTGCAATTTAATAAAAAATCAGTGTGTATAATTATAGTTCCCACAATACATTTTTGTATTTTATTTTGCCTAACTACTTTTTATCATTCTCTTTAAATTCGTTATTTTTCCACTCCATGCTTGATTCGTTTGTTTAATTTGGTTGTAAAAATTAATTACATTTTTTGTTCTCATTCTGTGACTAGATTTAAAACTGTGATCATGATTTTTTGTAATGTTCTTTTTAATGTGTTTTATTGTTAGTGTTAAGAGTTGTAATTTTAAACCTATTTGACTATTTATTATTTTAAATTATGACTATTATGTTCAGTTTTTTTAAACATTTTGTTTATGTTAATTAGTAGACGTTACATGTAAGTTTTTTGTTTCTGTGTTATTATAAAAAAATAAGTTCCTGTTAATTACTTGTAGATCCCTGAAGAAGGCGATTGTTATCACCGAAACATTGGAATTGTAACTTTTTCAAAATATATTAGACTGATATTCCGATTATCAAAGTTTTCGTCATTATTCAAACAGTCGATCATCGTATTTACTCATTATAAATAATAATAATCAGAATAAATTGGTACCTATTAAATAAAAATATAAAATAAAACATTACTGATGTATTTTTTCCGGACTTTTAAATTGAAAAAAAGTGTTGATTTTTAATTTGTACTATTTATTGTTTTATTTGTATAATTTCAGAATTTTGAGAAATAAATAAATAAAACATTAAAAATTACATTGCGTTTTTTTTTAGTTGACAAGAGCTGAGGCGCGAGCTGACCACCCGGAACCCCGGCGCAGAATATGCTAAAGACGGGCTTGGTTAGAGTTTGAAGTAATGAATTTATTGGTGCCTTTTCTGTAAACATCAAATTCTAATTTATCTTTGTTTCTAATAATTTAAACGTCTAAAAATGGTAACCTATTATTATAATCTTTTTCAACTGTGAACTTAATTGTAGGGAAAACGCTAATCAATTTAGTTAAAAAGTTATCTAGGTTACACTCTTTAGTATTGACTATCGCGAAAATGTCATTTACATACCGAACTCAAAGTCTAGGAAAGTCTACGTTATTCTCTTTAAAATTAATTTCAAAATAGCTCATGAACAAGTTTGTCAAGATAGGAGATAAACTATTACCCATTGCTGCTCCCTATGTTTGTTGATAAAATTTATTATTAATTTGGAAACAATTTTGATCCATACAGATTTTAGTTAATTTTAAATATTCTTCTACTTTTACTGCTTCTACGTTATTGTTTTCCAAATGTAATTTCAAGTATTCTAAGGTTTGCAGTATAGGAACACTAGGGAATAAGGCACTAACGTCAAAAGATACTAATATTTCATCCTCATCTAGTTTAAGGTCTTTAATTTTATTAATAAACTGAATTGAATTAACTACCGCGAATGTTTTATGTTGAACCGGTAAATTTTTATATTGGTTAAATAGCCATTTTGAAAGTAAATAAGTAGGTGAATTAATTTACGAAATTATAGGTCGCATTACCGGGTTTATGAATTTTAGGGAGACAGTACATTTTAGGTATTACATATTTTAAACCTTTAAGTAAGTTAACTTCATTCATGTTAAACTGTTCATCCGATTGATTTATTATTAATTCTACGCGAATGTTACTATTATTAATGACAGCTGTAGGAATAAGATTTTGAAATTTATTGTTTATTTTAACAATTTTGTTATTGAGTTTATGATGAATGACTTCATGTAAATTATTGTCAAATGCCGTCCAGGATTGAAAGTAAATATTATTTAAATTTTTGGTTAATTTTAAATGTAGGTCGTAAACTTTTATTTCTAATTTATTGCGTTTGGCGTACAAAATTTTTATTTCATTGATTATCCATTTACGTTTAGCGTGTTGTATTATAGTTTCCGGTGTTTTACAGTGTTTTGAAAGATATATTTTAATGAATTTAGGAAAAATTGAATTTAGTGTACATTTTTTTAAGAAAATGATATCCGCGTTGATTAATTTTATTTTCGTTTTGAGTTTAAAATAGGTATTTAATTCAGTTGACCGGGAAGCCATAACTAAAATAAATGTAAGAAATCTAAGGCTAAGAACTAACTAACAAAGAATTTAACCTTTAAGCCTTAATAAATCTATCAAATCAGATACGTATTTCGAGAACTAAGTTCTTATCCTCAGTATAAAAGGAAAAAAAACAAAATTACACGACTTATGAACCAAATCAGTGGTCAAGATAGAATCCAATTTGCCCAAAAGGGGACATACCTATTTATACCAACACGGAGCAATGAGACGTATCCAAGAAAAGTGTTTATACTCTCAAACGCGTCTAACTGTTTAATGCAATTTATAAACATATTTAAAAATAAACATTGGTTGATTAATTTTGACCTGGGTCCCATACCTAACAGTAAATTGTTTGATTTCTTAGGAAATTAGTATTTAGTTGACTTACGCGTTATAATAATAATAATAATAATAATAATAATAGCACTTTATTTGGCAGAAGTTCAGCCGTAGCTGCTCTTACACTTAACCTTTACAATAAGTGAACATTAAAAAAAAACACACAATGGTATATGAATTGATAACAAATTAACAAAACAAAATAAAGTTATATTATTTACATGAATTTAAAGAGTTTTGATTGTTGTGATAACATGAATTGTTTTAATTGAATTGAAAACGAGGAGTATTTGAGACCTTTAAACTCGACTGGAACCTGATTATAAATGAATGAGCAATTGTAGCTGAAACTGCGTGTGAATAGTGATGAGCGATGAGATGGGACGTGTACCATGATATTATTCCTTAAGTATCGATTGCGCAAATCTGATCGGAAGGAAATTTTTGACGCCAGGTAGAGTGGAATATTACTAGTTATAGTACGATGTATCAAACATGCTAAATGATGTGTTCGTCGGTTGACCATATTAAGCCAATGTAATTCAATCAACTTATGTGTAACAGAGTCATATTTCCTTAATCCTAGAACGAAACGCGCGCAACTATTTTGTACTTTCTGTATTCTTTGACGATCAGTTAGACAAGGACCAAAAATTGCGTCGCAGTAATTGAATACAGAAAGTACAAGCGAGTCGGCCAAAATTTGTCTGTTTTTTTTACTTAAAATAAATCTGTTCATAAACAGGTTTTTTAATGCCAAGTACGCTTTTTTAAGTAATAACGTAACATATTCGGAGAAGCGTAGTTCTGCATCAATTATTAAACCGAGATTTCTACATTTGCTTTTAATCTTTATTTTTGAATTGTTAAGGTAAATGTTAAGTAAATCGTTAGGTTCTGTCTTGCATTTTTATTACCAAAAAGAACTGCTGTAGTTTTCTTTACATTTAGTACTAGGCTGTGTGATTTTGCAAAGTCGGCTAGTTGTTCCAGATCACTATTAATTTTTGTAACTGCGTCTTGGTAATCAGAGGCTACAAAAGGCAGATAAATTTGCGTGTCATCAGCATAAATATGCAAACTAGAATGTATGATACTCTTAGGTAGATCAAAAGTGTACAGCGAAAAAAATAAGGGCCCACAAATTGAACCTTGTGCGACACCCTGTGTTATATTTAATGACTCAGAAAGATTACTATCTAGTACAACTCTTTGACACCGATTAGAAAAATAATTACTTACTAGCTGCAAGCTATTTACATCGAATCCAATATGTTTTAGTTTGGCTAACAAAAGGTGATGGTTTACCGTGTCGAAAGCCTTACTAAAATCAAGTAAGACCAACAGGACCATTTTATTTTTATCAATATTACTTATAATATCATCAGTAATTTTTAATAAAGCAGAAGTTGTGCTAAAGCCAGCTCTGAAACCTGACTGAACGTCGGGTAAAATATTTAATCTGGATACATACGCTGAGATCTGGTTGTACATAATTTTCTCTAGAATTTTAGACAGCGTTGGTAGTATACTAATGGGACGCAAATCATTAAAAGTTTCAGGATTTTTACATTTTGGTAATGGCTTTACAACTGCAACCTTCCATACATCTGGAAAAACACCTTTTTCTAAGCAAAAATTAATTAAATGTGTTAGTTGTGGTAATAGTGTAGGTAAAATAATATTTAACATTTTAATATTGATTTCATCAACACCCATCGCTTGTGATTTTAATGTACAAAATAGACGAAAAACTTCATTATCATTAACAAATCGAAAACAAAATTGAGAGTTGCAATATGAATTATTATTGTAGAATGATAATATCTCGTTAGAAGGTGTCAGTATTGAAGTAGAATTAAGAAAGTGATTATTAATTGAATTAACATTTGAAAAATTTGACGGTATTTTGATTTCAGGTTTGACATTAATATTAAATTCTTTAAGAGAATTCCACAAGTTATTTTTATTTTTCTGAATTTTATGTTCAAGATAGGCTTGTTTTTCCAGACGAATGGATTTTGTGACTAGATTTCTTTGAGATTTGTAATAATCCCAACTACTTTGAGTTTTATTTCTTTTATAGTTAGCAAGGGCATTATTTCTGAATTTGATCATAGTTTTGATTACATCTGTAATCCATGGAGATGGAGGTTTTCTTACTGTAATACTCTTTAAAGGCATAAATATGTTGAACACCTCGAGGATAGTAGAATTGAAAAACTCAAGTTTGGTATTGACATTAGAAAAAGTGTAAAATTTAATCCAGTTCACATTATTCAGAACAGCAAAGAATTCACAGTAATCCACATTTTTAAAGTCTCTTATAAATAAAGTTTTTGGTTCAGTGCGTTTAGATTTAATATCTATAAGAAAAGAGGTTGTCATATGATCTGTTATATTATGCATATGATGATTGGTGATTACTGAACAAAATTCTGTATCAGATGTTAAAATAACGTCAATGAGTGTTTCGGAAATGTTTGTAATACGAGTAGGTTCGATTACGATTTGACTTAAATTAAATTCATTTATCAACTCAGAGAATAATTTAACAGAATTATTATTTACATTTAGCATGTTTATGTTAACATCACCAAAACAAAACAAATATTCAACTTGGGGGAAAAAATCAGAAAGAGAATTTTCTAAAGTATCATTAAATTGAGCAATATTACCAGAAGGAGGACGATAAATGGTTCCAAGAGCAAGAATTTGACTGTTAAATTTAAATTTCAACCAGATTTGCTCAATACATGGACTAATTACTTTAAATATATCATCAGCGTTTAATATAAATTTTAATAAGCCATTCTTCACATACACTGCCACACCACCGCCTCTCTCCACTCTGTCGCATCTATACAAAGTGTAATCGGGAATAAATACGAGATCACTCTTAATTGATTCATTCAACCAGATTTCAGTCATACCAAAGATATCAAAGTTGTGGTAAATAATAAAGTCTTTAAATTCTTGAAAATTTAACAATAGAGACCTAACATTACAGTGCCCTAATTTTAACATGTAAGAAAAAAAACAATAATAAAATATAAAGTCTAGTAAATTTACAGCAATACTTAAACAGCTGTTTAAGTGTGACAAATTCAATTCTTGTATGTGTGTGTGCGCTGTGCGATGACTAACTGAAGATCGTTAATTGAAAGGTATGAACAAGAATCACTAGATTTGCAAGTTTATATTGGAAGGTTATTGAACTCCTTCTCTGACGTCACTTTTTGAATTTTTTCACCGATTTTAATATTTCTAATACCATCACGTGTCCAAGTGTTCTTTAAGCCGAAACGTCTTTTAGCTGAATTAACTAAGTTTACCCTAATCTTCGTCAAATCCTCGCGAATTGTTATTCCGCTGTTTTTTAATTTAGTTTTATTGGCATAAATTAGCGCGCGATCGTTATAACGGTTAAACTTCACGATTAAGGGCCTGCACTTATGCGGTGGGATCTATCGATGTCGGAAGGCTGCAGTGGCACGTTCATCTTACTCTGGAACAAGCCCAGGACGACGGCATCAGTTGACTCGTTCTTGGTCTCTTTTACGCCGAAAATGCGTAAACAGTTTCTCCGGCTGTATTGCTCGAGACGGTCGAGCTCAGATGTTAAGTTTTCGATGATGCGGTCTTTCTTTGCCAGCTCTCCATGTAGCTGATCTATTTTATCAGAGAGGGTGGATATTTCACTTCTGAACACTGCCTCAAGACGTTGAGAGATAGCGTCGGTGATGTTTTTGATAAAAAGATCACTTTTGACGTAGTCTAATGTGACCTGTTTTGTGAGAGCAATCATTTCTTCTCTTTTCTTCTCTTCTCTAGTTCCCATTTTGGCTGCAGATTGTTTTTTCTTTTTTTTTTATTAACAGTAGAAAAAATCACAGAGAGAACAGCACACAGCGACAAGCACGTCTACACACTTTCAATGCACATACACGAATGCTTATTAATTTTTTGGACACGGATTGCTTCGTTTTAATATAAATAGATATGGGACCTTTTGGGCAAATTTGATTCTATCTTGACCACTGATTTGGTTCACAAGTCGTGTAATCTTGATTTTTTCCCTTTTCCTAGGGTGAAAGTTTAGTTCTCGAAATATGTTTATAGATTTGATTTTTTATTAAGGTTTAGGGGTTAAATTCTTTGTTAGTTAGGTCTTAGCCTTAGATTTTTACATTTATTTTAACATGTAAATATACATAATATTACTATTTATATTTGTCTTAAAACAAAAAATTTACTTTTCTGTGCATACTTTTTGCAAAAAAATAAATAAATATAATCATTACGCCTTTTATCTATCACTTTGAGTGGCATTCTGCTTTAGCAGATCTCAGTTAGTGATATATATTTTCGCGTAAAATGAGGTTACCAGCCGTCAACTCACCCCCAAATTTGGTAGTGGCGGAGGAGCTAATAAATAAAGCATTGCATTTTTATACTTTTAAATTTAATATCGTATTTGATTTCTATCATATGCTTAAAAGTTAAATTTCCTTCTTCACACATGCAAACCAATGGACACAGATAACATACGCATAAAAATTATTGAATCATACTTCAATAACAAAGGCGATGCCGTATTTGGATAAAAACTGGCAACATCGTCGGGCTGAACAATGAACGTAAGATAGTAAATTCTATATAAACGGTCTTCGTAACGTACAAATAACATATTCGGGATACACAAGTTATAGTTAACATATAAAATTCACAAATCAAGAAAAATGTTTCCCTTCGACAGGAATTACTACTAATTTTTAATATATGCACCCAAAACCTCTAAAAATACTCCGTTATCAGAACTACAAAGAGTGGGTACAACAATGCCCCAAAAATATTCCGGGCTTTTTAAGGTACTATTTATACGCAACTATGTGTGCTGGACGGTTCATAACAAATTAAATTGCAAAAACGCAACAGGCGCAGGCCTAGCCTAATCGAATTAATTAAATTAAGAACTCACATTTACATTAGTAAGTAATTGTTGACAAAAAAATTCACTGTTATTGAAAGCATTTTATGTATTCATTATATTGTTAGCGGAATTAATAAGTTCATACGTAGAATAATATAGAATATAAATATACATACATAATTTGAGACAATAATTGAAATAAATATACAAACAAACAAATATACAAAAGAGCTAATAAAATAAACTAGAATAACTGAAGTAAAATGATATAAATTCATATTTTTTTAATAGCTTTTAATATTACAAAAGAATCATTTACTCATCACAAATTATAGGATTTCTTATTTCTGATTTAATAAATAATAATGCAAACTGTTTCTTAACTATTTTTCACAAGTTTTAAAATATAAAATGAACGTGTTCCAGTTTGTAATACAAACTGTATTTCAAACTAAAACTGTTAAAAATAATTGAAAATAAATAAATCTGTAGATAACAAAGAGAGTTTAATTTGTATACCAGATAATGACACATAATTTTCTTGATATTTTGTCTATTGTCTGTTAAAAACTTAACTTTTTTTTGCAAACCGTAGCTTTACACACAGAACTAAAAAAAACAATTATTGGAGAAACTACAATATTGTAATATCTCATGCTCGTCCATTTTTATATTATTGCAGAGTACCTTGTAAATACTGGTGTATTTAGTTGAACAATTCGACGAATCTATTCTTTCTCTTAATCAGTCAACATTTATCTCAGGACATATCGACAAAAAAATTATTTTCTGCAGTTACTTGTACCTGTTTGCCGCAAAATATGCTTGTATACAATAGCTTCTACTACATATATTGACGCGACTGCCTTTTATGCCGTTATTAAAAAAGAATAATTTTTTGTATAAAAAATGAAAAATTATATTATAGGTAAATTTAAATTTAAAAAATGATTTATTTTGTATTAATATTTTTGTATCTGGCCGTTTCAGAATTAATAAAAAATAATGTTGCAATATTTTAAAATTTGATTGATTTGATTGATTTGATTTAATATCTAGGGTGGCCAGTAGGGAATTGAAAAAATTAAGGCACATGCTTTTTATTAAAATAAATGTCTATATTAGAAGACATAAGAAAAATTATATTTATTATAAAACATACAAAAAAGTATAAAATAATTGTTTACATTAACCTTATTCTTCTGTTTTTATTAATGCTGGCAAATGTATTTACAACTTCCTTAATATCTATGAATTAGGATATATCTTTTTTAAAAGACTTTTATTAGTGATTCTAGTTTTTAAATAGGTTTTTAATATTTTTAAAGACGAAAATGATTTTTCACGCGATGCTATTGTTTTTTCTGAATGGAAACAGCCAAAATTTATATTTAACAATTTTGATAATTGTATTAAATGTTTTTTATTTAGAAATAAATTAACTTTGCGATCAATAGCATATAATAAACTTCAAATAGTATAATTTTTTGTAAATCTTTCTCTTATTTCCACTATATTTTTGTCTAGTATAGGAATATATAACTTAATTTTCACAATATCTTTTCATTTTCTATATTTGTATCTACACAGTTCTCTATTTCACAATTTACTGTAATGTTTTTGGCCAAGAGATAAAATAATATCGTTTACAGATTCCAACGTACAATTTCATTCATAAGCATTATTTTTCAAATTTTATTTATTTATTTCCAGACAAGAAACTATAGGTGATCCTAATTACAGTTTGCGAGAATAAACACTAATTCACAATAAGTAAGTTGATGAAGTAAATGAAGTAGTTGAGATAAGTACATTGTTTAACCTAGCAATATTACAGTTAAAGAGATCAAGCTGTGAATACATACTCAGTCTATACAAATATATAATCCGATATAACGGTGATAACTAGTGACCGGGTTTCTAAGTTTTATGTTTTCTCTTAATATTAAAAGCAATAACAATTAGTCTGAAAATGTGCACGTTTTTGAAAAAATGGTATCATTTGACATATAGTTTTTTATGCTTTTTTAACTTTTCAAGCTTTTTCTTAGTGTTATGCTTTTTCACAGCTTTTTTGCGTTTTAAGCTTTTTCTTAGTTTTATGCTTCTTCACAGCTTTATTTGGTATTATTAAATAGAATTTAGAAAAATTACCTATTTCGTAATATATAATGACGCATGTGCAAATACATTTGTTCTTTGGGGTTCCCCGGTTTCGTGATCCATAGATGCAAATATGTCGAAACAAAAAACCACTATTGAAGAATGGATACGAGCGTATCCTGAATTGAAATTTGAAAATAATAAAATAGTTTGTCAAACTTGCGGAAAAATGGTAAGATTTTAAAAAAAATGTTTGTAAATATAATACTGTACATTACGGTTTTCATTTTGTAAATTATGTGCGACAAAAAGTTCAATATATTTCAGCATGTTAAAACAAAATTACATAAAGAACGTTTAAAAAAGGGCAAACAACAAACTATTAAACCATACATAGCCACATGTAGCGAACAAACACAATTTAATTACGATCTGTGCAAATCTATGATAAAATCAAATATTCCTTTAAACAAATTGCAAAATTCGTCTTTCAAAGCCTTCTTGGATAAGTATTGTAAAAGGCAAATTCCAGATGAAAGTAGGTAGTTTCCGAAAAAAATACACAAGCCTTGTATACGATGAAACCATGTAGGAAATTAAAAAATTTATAAGCAACAATTATATGTGGTGTTGTGTTCACGAAACTACAGACACATGTGGTAGATACGTAACAAATTTAATAATAGGGGTACTAAATAATGAAATTTCGTCAAAAGGTTTTTTAATATGCTCTAAAGAATTAAATAAAACTAACAGTGATACAATTTCTAATTTTTGAATGATAAAGCTGGTATTAATATGAGGATTTTTTATAAAATTTTAATTCATTGCACATGTTTAGCTCATGGATGTAATCGAATTGCTGAAACAATACGAATGCAGTTTCCTTTAGAAATGAATTAATGAAAATGACAAAAAAATATTCGTTAAAGATCCTTTAAAGGTGCAAATATTCAAAGAAAGGTTGCCTGACACTCCACTACCACCTGAACCAGTGTTAAAAAGATGGGGTACCTGGCTAGAAGCTGCTATTTATTATTCCAATAATTTTTAAAATTTTAAGAAACTTGTTTTTGAATTTCCAGAACATAATAGTAAATCAATAAAAGATTGTCAAACTGTTCTAAAGCAACCAGAACTAAAAAATAATGTAATCTTTATTAAAGTTCATTATAATTTAGTGAGCAAAAAAATTAATCTCTTGAGAGGCAAGAATTGTTGTTGGTTTAATCAGTTAAAATAGTAAATAACTTCAAAGATGCTGCTTATGCTGTTCCAGGTAGTGTTGGTGCAACAGTCAAATTAAAAGTAAATGATATGTTTTCTAAGAATGAGGGGTTTCAAAAATTATTAAATATATCAAAAATTTTAAACGGGGAAATTGTTAATGATTTTGATCTGGATCCGACTATTATACCTGAATTCAAATACGCACCCATAACAAGTATTGATGTCGAAAGAAGTTTCACTACGTATAAGAATATTATTTTAAGCGAAAGAAGGCAAAATTTTACAATGGAGAATTTGGAAAAACATTTATTGATAAACTGCATTCAACCGGAGTAGGTTCTGTGCTTCTAAATATTTTAATCAGAGTGTTAAATACGACTATGTTTAGATCTACATTATTTTGTACTTTATATAATATATAATATAAATATAACAGTTTAACTATGTATGCTAAAACATTTCTTCAAGCTATACGAATCGCTTGTCAATTAAATCTTGCTGGGGCTAATAGGTATTTTCTTTCTAAATTAGTCATAAATTATGAATATTTTTTAATTTAATAACGCATATCAACATCTCACCGCATTGGAAAAAATACACATAAAGTTTTAAATAATCTGTGTTAACTCTTTTATTTAAAATGCAAAATTAAAAACTCAAAAAGGAATAGATAAACATCAATAATAAATGAAAAGTATAATATTTATAATATAAACATAAAACATATTATACGGAAAATTAAATACAAATAAATTAAATAAGTCATTAAATAAATGGCCATTTATCCGCCACCGTGGCAATTTATCGATCGGCGATCTATGAAGAGTCAGTCCACTGTACTTTAATACATGTTTCAACACGACTAAACGAACTAATCATGTTAGAACAAAAATAATTACTGAGATCATAAATAAATTACAAGAATAATAACAAAATAAGGCGATACTGAATTATTTTAATCGCAACCTATAATAAATTTTGAATTTATATACATTTTTAAGCCATTTCGACGCTTTTGACGTCCTGACACATTTGTTCGAGACACTTGGACGCGGCGCCCCTAGGAGGACCCACAGAAGAAATTTGATTATAATTGACTGCTGTGAGAATCGTACTGTAATTGATTTATATTTTTCCTCTAATAAAATTTGGAAACGTTCATAACAACTAAATAGTGAATTAAGTTAACAACTAATTTGTTATTTTGTACTGTAGTTCATTATCGTGAGAACATATTATTGGTCGGACTATGACTGTTTGTTCTCCTGTATCGTAATAAATAAATTATATGCAAACTATAAGTAATTATATTTTTATATCTTGACATCTTATTCTCAGGCTGCTTCCTCATTTGCGCATTTGGGAAACATTGCATGAAACAATATTTAAAAAGATAGGAATATATTTATCTGATATGTAAGAGTAAATAAGAGAGCCGGTCAGACTACAACGGTGGTAACCAAAATGTTTGTCATGTGATGTACAAATCGTACATAGTAGCTATAGTAATACATACAAAGATAATAGTCATTCTGTTGGGTATCCGGTCATATGACATATATCCTGCCACTGACACTTCCTTTCCCGCCGCGCGGCTCGCGCCCGACCTCTGCCCCCGGCCATGTGCACTGGGACGGGACGGCCCCCACCTCGACGCGCAACTGATAGAGGATGTACCGTAACAGGGAAGTATTAGCAGCTCTGTTCTGTTGTTCTGCCTCTGTTAGATATACCCGATATTCCACTATCTTGTTCACTGTTGAATTCCGACCAATTGTTTTCATGTCATTGTGTACAATACAATTGAATTATATTAGGGTGCATTTATGTCGAAGAATCGATGAACCATGAGAGCGACGAAAATATTTTTAACACTGGTGGCCGCTAAGATCCGAAAAGAGATATAAAAATTAATTTATATCATAGCTGATCGATAATAACGCTGATTGCGCAGAAACTGTTCTCAATATAAAAAGTTACATATTATATGAATTAACATGTTTGGTTTGGTTGTTTCAGTATGTTTCTTTCAAAACAACCAGCGCGTTAAGGCGAAGTAATGACTTTAGGGGAATATTATATACATACATATATATATATATATATATATATATATATATATATATATATATATATATATATATATATATATATATATATATATATATATATATATATATATATATATATATATATACAGGGTGAGTCTGGGAAGACGCCCCCCCCCTTTAACTTTTTTATTATGAGTAATAGAAAAAAATGGTTCATATGAAAGTTTTATTATTTTAAATATACTATTTGATGGCAGATGTAGATATTTTTTATAAAGTCAGGTTTACAAGATACGACTATCAACTTTTATTTTTTAAATAGCAAAATATAATTATTTTACTAAAATAAAAACCGCCATTTTTTTCTCTTTTCAACGGTGTATTAGTTTTTATTAATGTATCTGAAAAAATTCGAGAAAAATAAGAAAATTGAGAAATACTAGAAATAATTTTTATACAAATATTATAGGTGGCTATGTGAAAATAAACAAAATGTAACAGTGTTATACAACTTAACAAACTAAAGCAACAAATTCAGTAACAAAAACAACTTAAAACAAATGTTCAAAATTACGACCATGTTCTGTAATACAAAAATTTAAGCGTTGAACGTGATGTGTTCGAACATCTGCCAGCATGTTTCGCGAAATATTTTGGAAAGCATTTCGAATACGCTCTTTCATGTCTTTCTCATTAAGGTCATTCAAGTTAATGTGTCCACAATTTACGCACGCGAATTGTCCTTCAACGAGGGCATTGTTACGCTTCGAATAACTATTCGATACTGAATTGTTTCAAAACAGTAAAATTCAAATTGAGATATTATTTTTAAAACTCAGCCATCAAACCTCTTGCATGCAAATTTATCAACGCAAATACCGAAAATGTAGGGCGAAATGCAAAAATTCATAACTTCTCGGTAAATCATTGTAGGACCTCAAAGTATCATAAGTATACAAATATTTAATAAATTTCCTACCGAAATAAGAAATTTGTTATACATAATATTCTGAGCTGACATTCAAAACATTTAGTTAGTAAGACCAGTCTCTTATTAATTTCCAATACTTCATAAGCTATGAAATAACAAAGATATGTCCAGTTCAATTCTAAATTTAAGCAAAAATTTTTAAAATTATTATATAGATAAAACATTAAAATTACACATAATTTGTGTGAACTATGTAAGTATTTACGCGACATATATGGTAGGTACCAATATTTAAAAAAATATTGACACTAATATTAGGGTAACAAATATTGTCACAAACTATACATAAGGTAATAATGTATACTGAGGAACATTAAAACTATGTTCATTTTTATATTTGTTTCAATTAAATTTCACAAACAATAACGTCATTAAAATGATTATAAACATACAATTATTAATATATTTCCTGTTTTTAAAGGAATAAGAAAGTTAGTATACGTAATATTCTGTACTAGAATTAAATTTAGTAATATATAATCATTTCGTGCTCATATATGTGAATATTTGGAAATCAATTTCGGCGATTTATAATTTTCTATTTTACTTTTCATTGTTATTTAGGTTATAAATTTTTGGCGACCTTAATAAATTATTATCATTATTATCACAGGTTATAGGTAATTATTTTTAAATGGAATTACACAAAATCAATGAATAATACTCGTAGAATACATTTATCATTTTTTTCAATAAATAAAATAATAATATGTTCAAATAGAAAATATACAACTTAAATCACGTAAACTCTCACTTTTAATCAAAAAAATTTATATAAAGAGATTATACAGGATTTACTTTTAAAATACAAACTTCTCTCTACAGAGGCAATTATGAATCTAACTTACTTATCTGAAACAAAGGTATTTATATTACAGAGATATGATGATCTAGCTCGTGGAAAAGTACTGAGAGAAAGATGTAATGTTAACGCTACAATGTAAAGTTTAGGGGTGGTGTCTTCATATAATTTTTATAATAGTATATTTCATTTTCTATTTATAACTGCTTATAATGTTAATTGTTTGTTATATTGTAAATTAAATAATTTTTGTATTGTTTTTATATGTCCTCATTTATTGTCCTGTTGAGTGCTTATTTTCAATACATAAATATTAAACGATTATAAAACAAGAAAGGGATTCGCAAAACAAATTAGAGAAAATATATCTGTAAATTTTTTTGTAATACACAAAACCCTGATAAAAATATTATTTTTCAAAGAAGAGAAACAAATTAATATAAAATAAAAATAAATATATCATCACGCCTTTTACCCATTACTGGGTGTGGCTCTCAATTACAAAAAAAGTTATATATATTCTAAATTTTAAGAATTTACATAAACTTTTGGAAAAATTTAGTATGTGGATTAGATAAACTAAATTGGGATAAAATAGAAGAAAATAAGACACACTTATTGAAGACAGTAATATACAAATAAATATCTTTACAGTACCAGAAAATAATAATATCTCTGGTGATTCTAATTCAGATTTAAACACAGTACATTCCAATTCTGAAAAATTTGTTAATGGTATAAAATAATTAATGACTTTCTTAATACAGCAAAAAATCTAATTATTTTTGAGACACAAGATACTAAAATGGAAATTGAAATAAAAAAAATTATATGACCAACAGAAGCAAACAATATATTGTAAATTTAATAGAGAAAATCTTCACGACAATATGCTTTCCTTTTTAAAAGAAGTTTAAAAAATAATAGAAGAAAAACTTGGATTTTATACAATATGTCTAATATCCTATAACAAACCAGAGATATAGAAAATGAAGAAGAACAATTAGATATAATTAGAAATTTTCATTGTAGCACAACAAATCATAGAGGAATTTCACTACTATAAATACATTAAAGAAGAATATTATATGCCAAAAATTATGAAAAAGTATTTCAGAATTTATTAATAGATGTGAACTTTGTAAATTAAATAAATATAATGCAACACCTATTCCAGCAATCAATAGTTTAACCTCTACACCTGAAAAACCTTTTCTAATATAAATTTAGACGTTTTAACGTTAGATAAAAACTGTTTTTTAACGATTTATGATCAATTTTCAATATTATAAATATATTATATTGAAGACAACACATAAAAAAATATGGTAAAACATTTAATTAAATATTTTCAAATGTATTAAATTCCATAAAACATTATAACTGACGCCGGATCAGAATTTAAAAATGATTTATTATAAGAATTATTAAAAGTTCATTAAATAAAAAGTCATATAATCTGTATAAATAATCCAAAAAGCAATAATATAGAAAGAGTACATTCAACTATTATAGAACACTTATCGTAAGATAAATAAGTCAAAATCCTATTTTTCAAAATAAAACATTAACGGAAGAATTAGAATTGACACTTTTAGCTTTTAATAATACAAAACATAGTCTTTTAAATTACCACCGAATGAAATTCTTTATGGAAAAACCCAAAAAATACTTTCAAAACTATTCCTCTTATGAAAGAAGAAGTTATACAAACTTCAGGAACAAGATGAATTGCAAAAATTAATTAATGAAAGAATATCCAAAGAAAAAACGTAATAAAGAAAATGATAATCCTTAAAACTAAAATCAGAAGTATTAAATAAGATGGTCATAAAATTAGAAAATTCAAGAAACCATTATTTAATCAAATTAGAATAGAAAAATATAATATATCGTTAGGAAAAATAAAATATAAAGACATACAAGTTTATAAAAATATAAGAATAAATAAAATTAAAAAATAAGATTCTTTTTATTCCAGAATAACTAATGGACAACTTCAGATTATTTCTAAAAATAATGGAATACATCTAGTAGCATTAGGACAATGCAAAATTAAAGAAAATGAATATTTTGCTTATATTAATTATAATATTTCGAATCTTTTAATAGAATTTAATTAATTAGAAAAACTGTTATTAACACAGACTTCTGACTATTAGGAAATGTTTTCTAACCAAATAAACATTCTTAATCATAACTTCAATGATTTCAAAGAACAAATTTCTAAAATATTCTGTAAACAGCGATATAAGAGAGGATCAATTAATGGATTATGAAGTATAATAAAATCAATTTCAGGACATTTTGACGATTCGAACAATGAAATATTTATTAAATTATTTGAGGATATAAAAAAAAACAATCAAAATATATTGGAAAATAATAACTACAAAAATATGTATTACATGAAAAATATAACTAGTAACTTTGGGGATCAATTAAAAAAGATAGATAGTAATGAAAAATACTTAAATGATCAAATAATATACGAGGTTTGTTAAAAAAAGTTATTTTAATTATTTTTTTTAAATATTTCTTTATTCATCAATATCTATTTTGGCCTTTTAAAAATAATCTCCCTCAGATATAATACACTTATACCAGCGCTCTCTCCAATCCTCGAAGCACATTTAATATTCGCTTTTTGGTATGGCCTTAAGCTCTTCCAGCGATACGGTCTTTATCTCCTCAATCAATACGGCAAAACGCTGTCCTTCCATGGGTGTTTTCAATTTTGGGAACAAGAAAAAGTCGCAGGGGGCCAAGTCCGGTGAATACGGTGTTGTTTTTGACCAAAAAATCACGAATAAGCAACGATGTGAGAGCAGGTGCATTATCGTGATGCAAAAGTCATGAATTGTTTAGCCACAAATCCGGGCGTTTTCTTCGTATTGATTCACGCAAACGGCGCATAACTTCAAGGTAATATCCTCAATAACTTCTCTAATAGTGATTCGACGATTGTCTATAACAATTTACTTCACTGCTTTAACGTTTTCATCAGTTGTTGACATGCTGGGGCGTCCAGGGCGGGCATCGCCATTAACATCTTCGCGGCTCATAGTAGACTCACCATATGCCACAGTCAACATTTTAAGTGCGTTGAAGCTCCTAATTTTATTTTTGACATAAAATTTAAAAGATTCTTTGATTCATTTCTTTCGATTGCAAAAAGTCAGCACACCGAAAGCGTCTAACCTTTATATCTGTCAAAAACATACTACAAATGCAAAATGGCTGATCATGTCAATATATGTTGGGAACATGTACGTAACAAACAAAAAAAATCGAAAATTTAATATCCGTAACCAGCGAAATTTGAAAAGTCACCTTTTTTGAACAAACCGTCAATTAAAAAGATTATAATTACGGATACGAACATTTCGATCGAATTATAAACAGGTTTATTTGTAACTATAAACATGCTTCAAGACAATACAACACCTAACGCACCTCGTCCCGTCATCCCAGAAGTACCGCCAACCATACCAATCACCGAAACCGTTTCTGAGAATCCGTCAGTTCCTCTCAGTGGCTCATCGACTATGAACTCCTCAGCTTCTACCGATCACTCACGAACAAATAACTATTTTCATCACTACTTGCCTCCCGGTCATTCCCGAGATAACCATTTAACCGTTCCCGAAAATTATTACGTTCCATTTTCATACCATCTTCCAAATTATGGAACTAAAGAAATACCTGCCAGTTCCCATGAGAAAGGCCTGCATACCAGCACTCCTCCGCTGAGTAACGTTTTCCACGATCCTAATTTAATGTCCGCTCTCAAAACTATTGAAACCTATTCCGGCGGACCCGAGCTCGAGGCTTTTCTAGATAACGTAGAGCTCGTAGTTGAATGTTACCAATGAAATAATAACCAAACGGTTACAGCAATTAAATTAAAACTCAGGGGTGAAGCGCAAAGTTGTTATTATTCGTTACCGGCAGATAAGCTGTCCATTACAGTAGCATCTATTAGAGAATGGTTAAATAGTTTGTTTGGACAAAAGGTTGACTACGCCATGGCTGAAAAAGAATTCTTCAAAATTTATAGCGCGACTTTTTAGAGAAACTAAGACTGATGCACACAAGGCGCACATGCGTGCTTTAACGACAAACCCTGCGAAAACTACGCCGACAAAGCAAGCTTCCTGGCCAAGTAACAAACACAGCAACAAACGAAACGGTTTGCTCCGTATAGATCAACGTTATCGCCAGATGCGCGGACGTTGTTTTAATTCCGGTAGTACGGGCCATATATACAAGAAATGCTTGCAACCGAAACAAACGCTATGTTACAACTGCATTGACATTGGACACCGCGCTGATGATAAAAACTGTGTTTTAAACTCCAAAGCTGTGCCGACGACGACCCAACTCTCTCTACTGGTTCTGTAACCCTTTAAGGGTTTTGACCTCCGCTAACTTCCGCCTCCACACTTCTCTGTCTCTTGCCATTGCTTTCCAATTGGGTATGTTTACTCTCTTCAGATCCTTTTCAACGTCGTCGATCCACTGGCCCTTCGGCCTTCCTCTCGGTCTTGTCCCCAGCATCCTTTTGTTTAGCATCTTTTTGGCCGTTCTATCTTCTTCCATTCTGGTTACATGGCCAAGCCACCTCAGCCTTTGTAGTTTTATGAACCCAACGATATCTTGTTCATTGTATAAATCTTCCAGTTCATGGTTCATGCGAATTCTCCAACCTTCCCCCGTATTCACCGGTCCGAAGATCTTCCGGAGAATTTTCCTTTCGAAAATTATCAGAACTCTTTTCGTTGCGGCAGTTAGAGTCCATGTCTCCGATGCATAAGTCACCACGGGCCTTATAAGTGTCTTATAGATAGTTAATTTAGTATTGTAGCTAAGAGATTTGCTTCGCATTAGTTTGGAATGTGTAAAGTAGCACCGATTTCCACTACCTATTCTTCTTTGTGCTTCTTTATATGAGTTATTATCCGCCGTAACCAGTGACCCAAGTTAGATGAATTCTGACACTACCTCAAAGTTGTACGTGCCAAAAGCGGCTCGCCCTTGTTCAAGTTCTAGATTTCTTCTCGAAGCTATGTGTAATTTAGTTTTGCTCTCGTTTATTTTAAGACCTTTTTCTTGTGCCGCTATGTCGAACTCTGCAAAGATGTCCTGCAGCGTTTCAATGTTTCTACTGCTAATCACCACATCGTCGGCGTATGCCATTACTTGGTATCGGGAACCAAATACAACTCCCTTGGTATTGATTCGAGCGTCTCTCAATATCTTTTCAACTATGACGTTGAAGAGTAATGGGGCCAGTCCATCCCCTTGCTTGACGCCCATGTTCGTGCTAAACTCATCGGAAATGTACCCTCCAATTTTCACTGCGTTGTTGGTGCTCCTCAATGTCATTTTGCATAAGTTAATGTATTTTGTTGGGATACCGAAGTATTCCATGGCCTCCCAGATGCTATTCCTAAGGACGCTATCATACGCTGTTTTATAGTCGATAAACAGATGATATGTTTTAATATCGAATTTCCAGCCTTTCTTTAGAATTTGTCTTAGGGAGAATATTTGATCGTTGGTAGATCTCCCTTTTTTAAATTCCCCTTGATATTCACCAATAATTCCGTTATTTTCGGTAATTGCTGCTAGCCTTAGGTATAGTACGTGACTTAGGATCTTATACGCTGTGTTCAGTAGGCTTATGCCTCTGTAGTTGCTGCATTTTGTTATATCGCCCTTTTTGTGTATTGGGCATAGAAGGGATGAATTCCATTCACTTGGCATTTCTTCGGCACCCCATATTTTTATAATTAGGCTATGTACGTTCTCCAACACTTGTTCTCCTCCAGCTTTATAAAGTTCTGATGGGATCTGGTCAGATCCAGGTGATTTGTTATTCTTTAGGTGATTTATAGCTTCACTTACTTCCTCTAGAGACGGTGGCTCGATGTTATTGGCTGGCCGTTCTTCTTCAGGTGAACTTTGATTATTTTCTGCGTTCGGGATAATTTCTTGGTCTGTATTTAGTAGTGTTTGGAAATGTGAGACCCAGATCTGGAGAATCTCCTCTTGATTCGTGAACGTCACCCCTTCCTCATTCCTAATTAGCAATGGTTTCTGCTTAAATTCTTTGAGTTCTGCAGTTCTTCTGTAGAACATTCTGGACTGGTTAAGTGATTTTAGGCTTTCTATTTCTTCTAGTTTTTCTTTCATCCAGTTTCTTTTCTTGGTTCTGCATAATCTGTACGCCTCCATTTTTTTCCGACGATACTCCCCTTCCGATGATCTGGTCTTCCTTTGTAGAATTTTCTTCCAAGCCTTGTTTCTTTCTTCCACTGCTCTTTTGCAATCTTCGTCATACCACTCTCTGTGCTTGGCTAAGTTCTCCTCATTGCGTAAGACGGTGCTTGCCGTTTCCTTAAGTGCGTCTTTTAATAAATTCCAGTGAGCTTCTATACTAGAGTCCAATATTTCTTCTGCTTTATTTGACAGCTGTTCGTTTAATCTTTCTTGAAATGAGTCTTTTACGTTGTCAGTCTTAAGTATTTCTAGGTTCCAATTGGTATTTTTCTCGGGTGGCTTAATTTTCGTTATGGATATCTTGGACCGAACAGTGGCTTTGACTAGGTAGTGGTCAGAGTCAATATTCGGTCCTCTCATTGTCCTGACGTTTAATACGCTTGAAGCATGCCGTGCACTCACCAGTACATGATCAATTTGGTTTATTGTGACTCCATCCGGGGAGACCCACGTGCCTTTGTGTATATCCTTCCTTGGGAATTTTGTGCTACTAATCACCATATTCCCCCTCATGGCTAATGATATTACTCTGATTCCGTTGTCGTTACTTACTGCGTGCAGGCTGTGTTCCCCTATAACTGTCATATAATGTGTCTCTCTTCCGATTTTGGCATTCAAGTCTCCAATCAGAACCACCCTATCGAATCTTGGTAATGTATCAAGAGTTCTTTCAAGTTCTTCGTAAAAAGCTTCTTTTATATTGTCATCTTTATCCTCTGTTGGTGCATGTGCGTTTATAATCGTTGTATTGTAGAAGTTTCCACTCACCCTTAGTGTGCTTAATCTTTCGTTTATGGGCAGGAAACTAATTATATTCGGATGCATCCTTTTACAAACCAGGAATCCAGTTCCAAATTGGTTTTCTATGTTGGACGCACTGTGGTAAAAGATGTGACTCCTCTGCATGAGTATGCCACTTCCTGGCCACCTAGTTTCCTGCAAAGCAATAATGTTCAGATTGTGTTGTTTTGCCGTTTCTCTGAGCTCATTTAATGCACCGGCCCTAAACAGGGTTCTCACATTCCATGTTCCAATTGTAAGGTCCTTCGCACTAGTCCTTTTCCTTTGCCTAAGTCGTCTAGTATTTGACTGTCCCTTCCGAGGCATGGCTTGCGGTTCCACAACAGGTTGTTTTTCCGGGGACGGGTTGTTAGCCCACCGCCCAACCTCTAAGCCGGGAGGACCGGGTGATTTGTTTAGGATTTTCTTTCCCTAGTCTTTGGCAAATCAATGCCACAGCTACAAGACAGCAGGTGTGTGGGTAGGTTCATCCGCAGCTCATGCCGTACCGACATAACTTGTCTCCGCCATGCGATCCGTTGACTTCCCCGTTGTAGGTTATCCCGCCTAGATTCGGTCGCCAGAACCTCGTTAGCATTATCCAGGGGTTACCACGTAAAGGTGAGGATGACATTTGGGGGAGTTGAGTCCCCTCTTAACCCCCGACGACGACCCAACGTCAGACAGAAAATTAGGTAAAAAGATTTGTATTGTGCCACGAGTCGAAAGTTCCGACATAGATAGAACTAAACTTATAGAACTAAAAATTAATAATTTTTTTAAAATCAAGGGATTTTACCTTCTTTTTTAATAAGCCGAATGGTAGATTTTTAAAATTTTTAATTTATTTGGATTTCAGGCTTTTTCAAAATTAATAAAAAAGTTAAAATTAATTATACATTTTTTATTAAGTAATAAATAAGGCGACGTTTCGGCCAAAAATTTAGGCCATTATCAAGCTACAATAAAAATATAAAAAATATTAACAAAATTTTTAAAGAATAAATCTGGAAAAAATTTTCTTACCAGTTAGTGAAATTAAATTAAGAATAAAATCTTCATTTTATTTCACTAACTGGTAAGAAAAATTTTTCCAGATTTATTCTTTAAAAATTTTGTTAATATTTTTTATTTTTATTGTAGCTTGATAATGGCCTAAATTTTTGGCCGAAACGTCGCCTTATTTATTACTTAATAAAAAATGTATAATTAATTTTAACTTTTTTATTAATTTTGAAAAAGCCTGAAATCCAAATAAATTAAAAATATAAAAATTAATAACAGTAAATGTAAAGTTTTGGTAGATTCTGGAGCCGCCGTTTCACTTATAAAACGAAAAGTAGTTGCTGAACTTACATTTTCAATCTCACCTTCGGACGATCTATTAGTAGATGTTTCAGGAAATCAATTAATGGATATCAGGTTTTGAGTGATTCTAATTTTATTCGCTTTTTTAAATATTATGAAAATATACGACTGAGCAGAAATGGTTTGTACTTACTTTTGGTCAATCATTTCGGGGGTAGACACTTCTACAGGGCGTCCGGAACGATGTTCATCTTTTGTGGATGTACGGCCACGTTTAAACTCATTCACCCAATTGTAAACAGTTGCAAACACAGGAGCAGATGTGCCATGAACTTCATCCAACTCAGCTTTAATTTCTTTCGGCGTTAAGCCTTTTAAATACAGATGTTTAATCACCGCTCGAAACTCACTTTTATCCATTATTATAAACAATCAAAAGTTTTTTACTACAATTGACAACAACAATGAAACTACGTGACGGCTAAAGCTAAAACTCTAACAGTTGACTAGTTAGGAGTGCTGCTTACTGGAAAAAATTCATTTTCGATACTACGAGCACCATCTCTTGGATTTTCTAAGGACTTATTGAACGACCCTCGTATTTACTATAATATTCATACGCGACAATGATTTTTACCACACTAAAAAGTATCTTTGTAACTCTTTTATCGCAACAATAAATGTATCACTTATCGATATCTGCTACGGTATAGTTCCACACCTATTATTGGATAAAAGACCTAATAATATAATATTATTATTATTTAAATTAGTGTACTCATTATAAATAACATGCAATAGGTACAATAAAATTACTAAAGAACTAATAGATCTTTTAGGAATAATAATACAGAGTAATATAATTCATTGTTGTAATCTGATTCAACAATGTAGTTTTTAAAATACTTGGATCAAATTGCATACAATGTAGTGTAGGTTTATTAAAATCAAATTATGTATATATGATTGCAACAATGACAGTTTGTGCAGAAACTAAATTTCGTCCGGACGAGAGTACAACTCGTGAAAGTAGGGGTGTTACGATGTTATGGCAGATAGAAAAATAATAGCGTTTAGGTTAAATTCAACGGTTCTATTTTTAAACATGTAACAATGGCCTAGTATTTGTAATATTTTGCTTTTATACCAAAGTTACTATCTTCTATGAAACTTTGGGTAAATACTATTTTAGTAGGAATTCTTACAAACGTATGCAGGCCTACTGGTTGAACAATACATTTATAGCAGCACATGAATAAACGTCGGTGACGTGTATGAAGTGGTTTAAATGTAGGGAAATATGTATTTCATTATTTCCTTCATGCATCTTGCTTTCTCCATTTCATCAACCGAAATTTTGTTTGTTAATCTATCTAAAAAATTAGAGCAATCTAAAAATCAGAAAAACTTAAAAAATGGGAAATTATTGGATTGATTAGTATTTTACTTTCATCAAAAGAAATCATTTCTAGAATAAAAATTTAAATTTCAAAATTTTTGTCTTCAAAAAGGCAACTTGCTTGGAAAATTCATATTATTTTTTGTCATTATGATTCATTTTAGCATTGAAAATGAGCTATATTTGTCCATTTATTTCATTTGTCTGTACTTTTCGTCACTTTTCATTTATGTTTTTGGTTTATTTATGTTTAGTGACTTTTCAAATTTACTATATCTTACCAACCTAAAAATTCATTACATTTTTCCCAACGATTCTTTCAGATTTTATCTAAAAATATACAAATTATAATTAATAACGAATCATTTTTCAAAAATATAAATAGATACCATGTATAATTTTTGTTTTTTATTACCTTGTTAACAGTTTTCGTATTTATTTAGCTTTATCAAATGCATGGTTCAGCCTATCTTTTAAATGGAATGATATTTATTGTAGAATCTTATTTTTGACAATCGCCAGAATATATTTTTTATTTGTTAAATAGTCTGTTTCCTATTTGATTTCATGCCTACAAACGAAAAATAATTAAATTAATCATGTAAAATTTTGTAAAAGATACTTGCTTATTTCAATTAATATCTTGAAGCTGTTGTCATTGCTTTTATATCTGATTATTGCGAACCGTATTGGATGAATCTTGGATCATATTTAGTGATTTAGGCACTCTTCTTCAGAAAGGAAACGATTCGCAAATTTATTTGTCCTTAAATCTGTCACTCAAGCTTATTGGCCTCAGTGGTTGTTTGAATAGGCCAAAGATTATCCATGATATATTCTTGACACATATACAACACTAAACTACACAAAATAACTAATAATTATCAAATAATTCAGTGATATTAATACAAATTGCACAGATTTTCACCAATATAAATAAAAATATTGTTTATTGTCATGACAAAATTTATTTTTGTTAAATTTCCGCTGTATAGCAACTCAAACATTTTGTTGCAGTCTCTGATCCATGGATATTTCTCCAGTTTTTCACTAATTTCATGTGGACAATAGCTTTTTTAAAATCTGAGATACCCAACAGGCACTGCTCACAAATAATCTATAAATCTTTGTAAACAAATCACCAAAATCCTTCAAACCGTATAAGCTATAGGTTAGTGCAAAGCTTGGTTGCCATGCAAAAATTTTGATTTCATGGTGTTACGTCAAAAAATTTATTTTTTAAATAAACATTTAAAAAATCTATAATTACATTAAAACGTCCCCTCATTCCTATAATATGCGTAAAATAGTTCAAAAGTAGTCTACAAATTTTTCTACTCAAGTAATTAATAATTAAAAATGCGACTTGTCCACTGAGAAATGTCAAATCAACGATAGATGTTCATCTTAAAAAATTCAAAGCTACCTCGCTCTAAGTTGATTTTGCGCCAAAAACGCATGTATTTTCAAAATATCTCGCACATCATGTGCACAAAAAAAATTTAAAATATCAAAAGGCACAATTATTTTGTCCTTGTCACTGCTGAAACTTGAAAATCGTGCTTCTGGTCGTTTCTCTGCTTCATATCAATATTTCTTGTCGATTGTTTTGCTAAATATATATATATATATATATATATATATATATATATATATATATATATATATATATATATATATATATATATATATATATATATATATAAGTTATAATTTTGAGTAATACAAAATTATTTTTAAAAAGTTTATTTCACAAACACAAGAGCTAGATGTTGCTCGTACAAAGTATAGAACTGGAGTAATACAAACTTATAATCTATTCTATTTCATACTACTTATCTCTTTTCCAAACATACGCTGCATTTATTAACGTATTCTTGTATATCTTTTATCATATTAGGCCAGTAATATATTGATTATTATGAGTTTCAGTTATGCGTCTGTGATTGGTTTTACTTTCATGATAGGTCTTTATGGTAATTTGTTGATCTTCTTTATTTTCCATGTCATTAGTGTGTATGTAACTTCCTGCGTCAAAGTATGTTTGTAATACGCCGTTAAAATTTAATTTAAAAATGTCAGGGATTAGGCAATAATATGTAATACCTGGCTGTAAATAGTTTTTTATAAAATTCAATATTATCTGATTACAATTTATTTTATTTATATAAAAATAAAGCCGTTGAATTTTGTTATCAAATAATTTATTTATTTTAATTTCGTTCTTTCCGTTTGTCTCTTTGACTACGATTTGATTTTTACAGGTGTTGATAGGAGAATCTAAGTAAGATAATCCGTTTATCGGTTTCTCGTCGTCTGAATGTGCGGTGTCTGTAGTTTCGCTATATGAGCCGGTTTCAACAATGATTGAGTCAGTGTCGGAGTTTAAATTTATTTCTAACTCTTTTGGTTTATTACAAACATTAAAAATTATGGACGTATTTCCGAAAATTTCAGTTATTAAGTTTTCTATTTTTGTCCATGATTTTTTATCTAATCCTGAACATATGCGAGGTAAATCGATTTGATCAATATCGTTTTGTATACAGAATTCTAAAAGTTTTTCTAAACATTTTGTTAATTTTTGAATTATTGGTTTTTTATAATACAGATCTTTAGTAATTAAATGTAATATTAATCATGGTTGTTTTTGAATAAAGATTTTATTATCTAAATTAAATAATTTTTCAATAGGATATTTTTCTTTAACTTGTCTAGCAAATCCTTGAGATAATTCTAAATCTTTTGAAATACAATGAACTAAAGGGTTATTTGATTCAAATATATCGGTACCTATCATGATATTTAATTTCAAATTTAGGTTTAATTCTAGAAAGTGCGTCGGCTACATAATTTTGAGATCTTTTTTTATATTCAATAGTATAGTTGAACTCCTCTAACTTTAATCGCCAACGTATTAGTTTTTGGTTTGGCTCTTTAAGAGAGTTTAGCCAGACGAGTGGACGATGGTCTGTAATTATTTAAAATTTATGTCCTAGCAGATACGGACGAAATTGTTTCGTGGCCCATACAATACTGAAAAGTTCTTTTTCTATTGTGCTGTAGTTGATTTCATGATTATTTAACTTGCGTGATATAAAGGCAATAGGACGGTCTTTATTATTTCTGTCTCGTTGTGACAACACTGCGCCTATGGCATAGTTACTTGCGTCTGTCGTAAGTATAAAGTCTTTTGTAAAGTCTGGGTATTGGAGAATGGGATCATTAGATAAAAGTGTCTTACATTTTTCAAAACATTCTCTATATTCTTTATTGTTGATATCTATTTCATTATTTTTCTTTAAACAGTTTGTAAACGGTTTTGTAATTTTTGAATAATTTTCGATAAATCGTCGATAATAGCCAAGAAGTCCTAGAAATGATTTAATTTCTTTTTTCGTTTTTGGGATTGTATACCTTTTTGTTGTACATGGATATACTGCAAATCATTTGTTACAAGATTTAAAATTTCTGTTAATTTAGTCGGATTACGTGCGGATAACTGACTTCTAAAAGGTTCTTTGCAATTGTTAATGAAACATTGCACAAAACATTATAACGAGTCTAGTATAGCTGTGCTTAGTTCTGCTGTGAATTTGCATTCGATTTTTGATTTATAAATTAAAAATAATTCATTAAATTTATTATAATACTCAACAATGCTTTCCTTTGATTGTTTAAAGTGTGTAGCTTCGTACATAATTGTGTGTTCGGATCGTGTATCTGAAAATTTTTGTAATAAGTGTTCTTTTAATGCTGTCCATGAGTTAATAGAACTCATATTTAAATTTTGAGCTGCTTTACCCTTAATTTTATTCTTTAAAGTCATTACGACTATTGTACGTGTTATTTCAGTAGGATTAGTTTGTATTATTAATGTACACATATAATCTATAGTATTAATAAAATTAGATAGGGGTTTTACGTCTCCGTCGAAAGTCCAACATTTTCAAAATATCGTTATTTAGATTTGCAAAAATATTTGCTTGGTGTGCTGCTGGTATAGACATTGTGTCTGTATTAAGTGTTAGATTTTCTAACTTTGAAATAAGTAAATCCAGTTGGATTGTTTTTAGTACAATATTATATAAATATAAAAATTAAAATTTTACTTACAGTGACAGTAACACTGTTTTTAACATTACTAGTTGAAATAAAGTCTTTTAGTTGATGTGCTCTCAACGTTGCTTGAAGAAGGGTTGGGTCGGCTTCCTCGATGTTCGTTCGTGGAATTTGCGACTCGTGACTCCAGTAGTTGAAGATGATCGAAGTCTTGACTGTAGCGGTTCTGACTGGACGTACGCCTGTTGTCGAAGAACTCGCTGGCGACGACTTGATCTCTCACTTTGCTTATGTAGCTGATGATGTTTGTTACCGATGTTTTAAACACTTGAAGGTGACGATTACGGATTTTTAACGGATTGAATTCGTTTTGAATTTTCGAATCACGTAAACTTGTTTTCGGTTGTCGTTATCGAGCTCTGCTTGTGTTTGAGTTAATGATGTTCGTTACCAATGTTTTAAACACTTGAAAATGACGATTACAGATTTTTAACGGATTGAATTCGTTTTGAATTTCCGAATCACGTAAACTTATTTGGTAAATCCTACCGACTGCGCCAGTTATAAATTTGAGTAATACAAAATTATTTTTAAAAAGTTTATTTCACAAACACAAGAGCTAGATGTTGCTCGTACAAAGTATAGAACTGGAGTAATACAAACTTATAATCTATTCTATTTCATACTACTTTTCCAAGAGTTTAGATTATATTATGTCGATTAGTCATTTTATGAGTGATGCAACTCTTTATTGTTCTTATGAAATCTTATGAAATACGGGGCGTGTCCTTACATAACTTATATATATATTTTACTATTACGTCACACGGTAATTTATGTCTATTTTCAATTGGTAATACACATTTTTATTTTCTAATTGTGTGGACTTACATATTACTTAATAGCATACTTGTACGTTTTTTCACTATCTCAAGGTTTATTTCTAAATAATCAAATTTCTTGAAAGATTTGTTTATATGTGCTAAATTTTAATAATACGTAATTATTTAAATAGCGTTTGATACGCCAAGTGAAATTATTAGTAGGTAACCTTCATATACTTTATTTGTGAATTGAAGTAATACTGACAGTGTCATAAATTAATTTGACCTTCTCTGTTGTTTAACAATTTTTATATACTTGTCGATACAATGTTCTCAGTTCATAGACCTTGTCTTATAAATAACCAGTTTTCACTTATTCAAAATTTTGTTCTTACTTTGTTTATATTAGATCATTGGCAACGCATTTTGAGGAATTTAAAAATTTTATACTAAGTGAAAATTTTGATATTTACGCTTTAAATGAAACTTAACATTAAAGTGGCAATTTTTGCATTGATGGGTATGAACTTCATAGGGATGATAGACTTACTGGTCGTGGTGGTGGAGTCGGATTATATGTTTTTTTTGTTTGTTAAGGGAGAAGGAAAAATCTTCAAAAGACACCCTCACTTGTTACATGGGGGCAGTGCCAGATTTCTACTGGCTAAAAAACCTCTTCCCTTACCATATGATCCACCTATCCTGGAACCATATTACTGCATTAGTTCGGGGTAGGGACTATTCTTTTTTTCCTGTAACAGAAAAACGTAACGCCTAGCTCCGACTTACTACTTAAGCGTTGCTTTCTGTAAGTCGTTCGTCCTCAACTTTGGCGCGTATGATTGCAGTGATGTACTCCGCAATTCTGGTCCACGTTTCTTCATCCCGCAGCATATATCCTACGACGTTCTCCGGCGTTAGGACCTCTCCCAGTACCTTATCCACTTCTTCCTTTCTTACTCCTGACTGTGTACATTCAAAGAGCGTATGTTCTGCTGTGTCTTCCTCAGCTGCACAATAGCGACAGGTGCCATTTCTGGCTTTTTCGATCCTTTCCAGATACGTTCCATAACACCCATGACCTGAGAAAGTCTGTGTTAGGTGGAAAGACATCTCGCCATGCTTTCTTCTTACCCAAGCCTGGACGTCAGGGATGAGTCTTCTCGTCTAACTCCGGATTATATGTTAGAAGAAAGAAAGCAGTATTGGATTAAATCATTTGTTGGCATAAGTACACTAGCTCTTGGTGTACTTTATCTCCCTCCAAGTAGTTCATGTATTGATTTCATTGATTATGTTGTAATATCAATTTCATCTACTTTTTATGAAGTTGATCATGTTATTTGTGTTGGTGATATTAATATTAATTTACTAGCGTTGAACAATGCAGTTAATCTTTTCTCAGATTTGATTGGTGGATTTGATGTCGTATATATGGTATCTGAGTCTACTCGTATTACAGCTAACTCTGAGACACTTATTGATGGTTTCATTACTTCTAGCATTGAGATTTGTTCCGAGATTGTTGTAACTGACTTGCACCATATACCAGATCACAGATCTATTTCTTGTTAACTGAAATTGACTTGTCCAACTAGTCGTATTCCCGAATTTAAAAGTTTGAGATTTTAGAAATGTTAATACCGATAACCTCCTCTTTCGTTTAAATAATTTTAATTGGCATTATTTCTACAGTTACGATGATGTTAATTATAAATTAGAAATTTTCAATCATGTCGTTATCTCACTTCTTGACGAGTATGTTCCTATTAGAACAATCAAATCTCGCTACAAGATATCTCCCTGAGTGACAGATGTCATAAAAATAATGATTAAGTTCAGAAATAACGCCTATTCTCAATATGAACGTACCAAGTCCATAAATCATTGGAATTATTATAAAAAGTTATGCAATACAACTACTGATGCTATTAGGAGAGAAAAGACAGCTTATTTTGAGTTTAAATTAAAAAATAATAGTAGCGCCTACATTTGGAAAGCAATAAAGGAATTTAACATAAACACGACACCGAATAATGACATACCTGCATACTTGAGGGATGTAAATCACTTAAATTCTCATTTTGTTAATTCGATTCCTTCGCCTCAACCTGATGTTTCTCTTCTACAAATCTATCAATCACATCGTTTGCTTAGTAATGACATTGACTTTTCTTTCTCCCTTGTCTCTGAAGATAAAACTTCCAAAATTTGTTCTTCTCTGAAATCTAACTCTTCTGGCACTGTTAACATCAACTTAAATATTCTTACCTTAATTTTTCCAAACATTGTTTTACAAATAACACATATTATTAATGTATGTCTACTTACAAAAACTGTTTGGAGGCAAACTATTGTGAAACCAATAGTCAAATGCAAGAATCCGGCATCATTTAATGACTTAAGACCAATCAGTATACTTCCCACGTTGTCTAAAATATTGGAAAAAGTTGTTCATCGTCAGATTGTTTCTTATTTAAATAATTTTGAAATTCTGCCTAATATTCAATCAGGCTTTGCAAAATATCGTTGATAACATTGTAATTGAAATTGATAGAAAACGTATGGTGCTACCATCCCTTCTTGATTTCAGCAAAGCCTTTGACACGCTTAACCATGACCTGGTATTGGCAAGACTTCATTACATCGGTTTTAGCACTGCTAATTTGTAATTTATTCGAAGTTATACATCTGATTTTGACTCGGGAGACTAAAACCTCATGTGAACTCTCAAACACTGAGATGTTTTTATTTCGCTCATATAAATTCATTGTTGACTACTGCAATTATATGCTAAGGAGATTGTTTCAACGATGAACGTGTATTCAAGGTTAAAAAAATCATAGGCTGTATATATATATATATACCGGGTGGAACATCATACCTGTGTACATAGGCGATTAACATGAAAAAACAGTTTTTCCGTGCGCATTGCTCCCCAAATTATTTTAGCCAAAAATGCTTCAAATAAATGTTGTAGAGCATAAAATTCTGCATCTAAATCAATAAACAGAATTATATATATATATATTGTAAAGCGCCAGTTCTTTAAATTATTAATACCTAATTAAAATTTATAATCTTTATAAGTTAAGTTAATATGCTCTGTGATCGTCAATTAATTGCCCTACGTTGTGTTGTGTTGTGTTGAAATTATAGAATACTTTACCCAGGACTTGTAATTGTTATTTAGGATGTTTGAAGGTTATAATGAAATGAAATCACCATACAAGTTTTAATTATTTATAAACAGTAAAAATCAGAACAGTGCTGGTTTAACTCAAAGGCCCTCTCGAACAGGGAGACGTATCGCACCTTAAAGCTCTGAGCGGGACTGTTTAACTACTCCGGTTCCTCAGCCAAGCGGGACTATTGGACTACTCCGGATCCTTGGTGCCGAACGAGATTAAATTAATAGTGTTACGTTTGGGCTATATCATAACGTCCACTTCCCCACATAGCCAGCTAAGGTATAGGACTGCAGAAGTTTAGCAAAAGTAATACACTGTCACGACCCTCAAGCAAACCGTGAATCTAACCAGCATTAAACAATAGTAAATAATCAAGAAAAATACATTACAATATTTGGTAGTCAGCTCACAAAATATGTAACAAATAAGGATATGGCTCCACAAGGGTTCTCGGAAGGCGAGTCTGTCACAGGCGGCAAGTCCAGATACTGGGGACCAGTCTCGGATGGTGTTGTCTGTCGAAATTATCTGCAACAGTGACGGCGCTAGCGGGGGCTGCAGGGGGCACTTGCCCCTCTAAAATTTTCAGTAGCCCCCTGGTTGCCCTCCACGACATTTAGTGTCAATCTAAATTTTTTTTGTTAGTAATATTGCTTTTAACATCTTAACATTTAAAAAAGACAGAAACACTGAAAGAAACAAAAAAAAACATTGTTATACAGCATATTTTTTTTTTATTAAAATTTTTAAGGTATTTCGGCACTCACGCCACTAATACCTCGGTACAGTGATTTTTACATGGTGATAAGTATGGTTTAGAACATTATATTTTATTGAACACATTAATTTGTTTCATACGAGTATAACTTATTAGGTTGTTTGTATGTTCTGTGTTGTCTGCCAGTGCTTGTTTTAGTGTTAAAGGTATGTTGTGTTGTAGTCTTTCGTTAGTGTATTTGTTACATTGTATTATTATATGTTCGACTGTAGTTTGTGTGTTACATGTGTCACATATGGTTGGTGGTGCTTTTTTGCATGATGTGAGTGTGGGTGAGGCGGGTATATCCGATTCTCAGTCTTGTTAGGACGGTTTGTGTTTTTCTTTCTTGGGGGATAGTCCATTCTTGTGTGTCTTCTTTTATCAATCTTAATTTGTTGTTCGTTTTCTCTTTCCATTGGGTTTCCCAGAGCTTCTTGATTTTCATCTTTATCGTGCTTTGGACATCTTCTGGTGGTACGGGGATGTTTAGTATTTCTTCTGTACTTGCGTCTTTTGCAGCTTTGTCCGCTTTCTCATTTCCAGGGATTCCTACGTGTGCCGGTGTCCATATAATTGTTATTTCTTTTCCCTGATTTGTTGTGCATTCATGGATGTTGTTTTGGATGTCCTGGATAATATTGTTAGTTGAGTAGATGTTTTTCATACTCTGTATGGCGGATAGTGAGTCTGTGCAAATTTTGTATTTGTTTCCCTGGTGTTTTTTTATTATGTTTGTGGCTTCTTTGATGCTGAAGCATTCTGCAGTGAAGTTAGTACTTTGTGGTGGGAGATGGAATTTGTACGTGTTGTATTTTGTGACCACACTGGCGCCAACTTTGTCCTTATTTCTGGCTCCGTCTGTAAATATGTGGTGGTGTTCTTGCATGTCTTCTGTAATAGTGTTGAATTGACTTCGGTAGAGCTCGGGGGGGGGGGGTTGTTGTTTATAATATTCTGTTAATTTTAGGATGATATTTGGCTTTGTTAATGTCCAGGGAGGGTGTTTATGGAATGTTTTTAGGGAAACTTTAGGAAATATGAGTTGGATTTTTTGTAGATCGGCTATAATCTTTTTTTGTAGGGGGGTTTCGTTTTTTATTTCTGTTGGAGATTTGTAGATTTTATCGTATGTCGGGTTGTTAGGGTTTTTGGATAGTTTCGTGACGTAATTTAGCGTTAGTTGCATTCTTCTTAGGTCCAATGGGGGTTCTTCTTCTTCTGTTAATAGATTGTCAACTGGGCTCGTCCTAAACGCTCCAGAAGCTATTCTGATTGCGGTGTTATGTATCGGATTAAGTAGTTTTAGCTTGGATGTCTTTGCGGTTGAGTATATCATGCATCCATAGTCCAGTTTGGATCGGATAAGAGCTTTATAGATATTTATTATTGATTTTTTATGTGCTCCCCATTTCAAATGCCCTAATGCTTTGATGATGTTGAGTTTTTGTGTACATTCTTTTTTGAGTTGTAGTATGTGGGGTGCCCATGTTAATTTGGAGTCGAATGTTATTCCAAGAAATTTGACCGTGTTTACGTATTTTATATTTTTGTTTTGTATTTTTAGTGTGGGGTGCTCGTAATTTTTCCTGGTTTTGTGGAAGTGTATTGCTTGGGTTTTTTCTTTGGAGAAGCTTAGTCCTGTTGTTTTCGCCCATTGTTCTATACCCGTTATTGTTTCTTGTAGTTTTCCCTTGATTGTGTTTATGTTTCTTCCTTTATAGTATATAACGACGTCGTCTGCAAAGAGCATAAGTTGACAATTGTTTGGGATGAATTGTTTGATGTTATTCATAGTAATGAGGAATAGCGTGACACTTAGGATTTCTCCTTGGGGTACGCCGTTATGATGGTTTGTTTCCTCTGACAGGCATACATTTGCTTTTACTTTTCTATTTTGGAGAAAGTTTATAATGAATTTCATGATATTTCCATTCAGTTTGTATTCCAGCAGGGATTTTATGATATGGTGTTTCTATGTCGAATCGTATGCTTTGTGGATGTCGTAGAAGATTGCGATTAAATGTTGTTTATTTTTTATAGTCCTTTGGATTTCGGTTTCTAGGGAAACGATATGGTCGAGGGTAAAACGGTCTTCTCTGAGACCGCTTTGTTCTTTTATTATTATATTGTTTGATTCAAGGAACCATATTAATCTACGGTTGGCCATTTTCTGTAACAGTTGGACAAAGAAATTGGCCGATAATTAGTTGGTTTGGTTTTTTCCTTGTTGGGTTTTGGAATTGGTACTTTTAGTACTTCCCTCCATTTTATTGGGTAGTTATTAAATTCCCATATGGCGTTGTATATTTTTAGTAAGTACTTTAATGTTTCTTCGGATAACTTAGAGAGCATTTGATACGGAATGCCGTCGGAGCCTGGGCTACTTCTTCCTTTTTTGTTTTCCAGAGCTTGTTTGAGTTCTTCTATTGTGAACTGTTTGTTTATTGTTAGAACAGGTTCGTCGTCAATTATTAATTGGTGTTCTTCTGCGGCGGCTTTGATTTGTAGAAATTCCTCGGAATGGATTATGTCGGATGAGTTCTTCTGGAATGTGTCGGGTAGAGTATTAGTAATTTCTTGGGGGTCTGTTATGATTTTGCTATCAATTCGAGAATTGGAATTTGCTGGGTTGTTCTACGTCTTTTTATTCTTCTGATTTTGTTCCATATTATTGTCAGCGATTATGCTCTGTAAGGTATTAAATAACTATTTTATTATTAATTTTGACTAGATTAATTAGGCTTAGATCATCACCAGCAGACGGTTATGTAGTCTTTAATTTACGTTAGGTGTAATACCTTTTTTCAGTTTGTTCTTAGCCGTTGTTTTGAACAGTTGTGTTTAGATTGTGGTATTGTGTAGTGAACTACGTTGCAGGCGATTACGGTGAGTTTCATTGAGCGTGTAAGCCTGTGAGTGTGTAAGAGTGTGAGCGTGTGAGCGCAATTGATGGGTATGTTGGTATGATATGATATCCTAACACTAAATCCCTATTCCTTTATGGCGACGCCGACCTGTTAACTTGCTGTGTGCGGGGGGTAGGCAGCCGAGTTCGCCCAACGACGCGCCAGTTACCGGCCTGGTGCCAACGGTGCCCTGCTTGGGTTCAGGAGCCCAGCTTTCGCTTGCATCTTGAGTGGTGAGGTGGTGTTTAGAGTTTCAGCTCGGCTTTCAACTCTTTCACCTGAAGCCTTGTGTTAAGCCACTCGTGTAAGATGGCAAGTTCTCGATGTACTGTGTGTTATCGAGGTTCGCGTAATCATGCTGTGTGCGTGAAGCGATGTTCTGAGGCCCGTGATGTACTGTGTGTTATCCGGTGCCTGTGCCACCCGGTTGTTAATCGTAGTGTGCGGCTCTCGTACTCCAAGCTGTGTGCGCGGAGCGAGAGGTTCTTTGTTCGTCCTGGTATGATCCTAATATGCTGTGTGCATATGGACGAATAAATGAGAGTTGTGTGTGGTAGCGAGGCCGCGTGGAATGCTTGAGCTCATGGTAGTTTCTTTCTTTTCAGGGCACTCCAGCCGGACCAACAGGAAACTAGGTTTAAGCGTGAATTGTAATACTATTCGGGGTAATTATATGTTTTGTTAACCTATTTTTTACAGTTTTATTTTTAGCACCCTGACATCATATTACGTACTATCATCTCATCTTTAACATTTCAGAAGTGGGATTTGAATCGGTTATCTCGATTGAACACGTTTCTGAATAGGATTTGCACAAATGCATCGTTGGATTGGCAATTTTGAGGAAAATTTAGGTATGTCTTCACGCAGTAAAAGTCGTAGTCGCAGTCGTAGCCCGTTATTCAGGAGTCCTATTCGTGGTAATAGTGATGGCCTGTCGCAAGTGTCTGAGATGATGATACAGTTGACAAGGAACGTCAACCGAATGCAACAACACATGGTGACAACAACATCTCACAATGTAAGACCCGAGTCAAAGGAAGCGATTCCCTTCTTTAATCCCGACGATGATACTCAGTCCATGGAATCATGGTTGAAGAAAATAGAGGATTTGAGAATTCTCTATAAATGGGACGAGCCTACTACAATTTTATACGTAACTTCACGTTTGAAAGGGTATGCTGCAACATGGTACAGAAGTCTCAGTGGATTTCGATATTCTTGGACCACGTGGAAATCAATGCTCTTGGAAGCCTTTCCTCAACACCAAGATTATTTTGCTAAGTTGCAACGAATGTTAGCAAGGACAAAAAGACCCGACGAATCTATGATGAAGTATTATTACGAAAAACTAGCATTGTTAAATGGTTGCGAGATATATGACGAAAAGGCAGTGTCTTGTATAATAGGAGGAATCTCTGACAGCACGACACGCTCCGCTGCGTTAGCACGTGATTGTAAGAAGCCAGAACAGCTGCTTCTCTTTTTAAAAACAATTCAAGACGATGTTCCTGCTAGACGTCACGACAAGACTCTGAAACATGGATTTAAAAAACAGTACAATCAGAGATACAATCGGCAGAATCTTCAGTACAAAGATCGTCAGTCATACAATTCAGGAAATTCTGCTATTCGATGCTATAACTGCCGTGAACTAGGACATCAGGCTAACAGATGCCCGAAGCGAAACCGACCTCGTTGTGACAAATGTAAGAACTTTCATTACACCAACGAAACCTGCAGGAATCAACAAAGGTCACAGGATAGGACTGTACTCACTACAACATCAAAGGTAAGCCCGAATGATAAATTCTTTTTTTCCAGTTCAAGTCAATGGTCAAAATACCAGAGCGTATGTAGATTTAGGATCAACTTGTATCACTTTAATTGAGTCTGAAGCTAAACGGATGGATATATCTTTTGATGGTAACAAGCGTAGAGTTTTGAGAGGTTTTGGACAAGGAATGTATTTTACCGATAGTGAACTTGTCTGATAGTGACATTACGATAAGAAACAATAGTGTGATGGCTAGAGGAAAGAGATGTCAAATGATGAGAGATCAACAGATGGAAATACGATGTGATCGAGTTATTACTGAACAAGATTTACAAATTGGTGATGATTTGACAAATAATGAAAAACAGGAGGTTGTTAAATTACTTCAAAAGTACCGTGATTGTTTTGCAAACTCTGTGGGAGAGATTCGATGCGCCACCGTACCGGGAGTGGAGATTTTCCTAACGGACGAAACACCAATTACCTACAGACCGTATCGTCTTTCACATGAGGAACGAAATAAAGTACAAGGGATTGTAAAGGAGTTGTTAGAGGCCGACATAATTCGAGAATCGAATTCACCATTCTCATCTCCAATTTTATTGGTTAAGAAACGAAATGGAGACGCAAGGATGTGCATTGACTATAGGAAGCTCAACAAAGTTACAATTAAAGACCGGTTCCCTCTTCCCAGGATAGACGATCAGTTGGACAGATTACAGGGCACGAGATACTTCACATCTTTGGACATGACATCCGGATATTATCAGATTCCCATCGCTGAAAATAGTAAGTACAAGACTTCCTTCGTTACTCCCGACGGCCAGTACGAGTTCAACAGACTACCGTTTGGATTAACCAATGCACCATCAGTTTTCCAAAGGATGATTAACAACAAGATTTTAGGATCATATCGGAATACAATCGCCATGGCCTATTTGGATGACGTACTTTGTCCGTCAGCGACTTTTGAAGAGGGTATGGAACGATTGGAAATTTTACTGGACATCTTTAGAAGGAACAATCTGACACTAAATCTGAAGAAATGTTTCTTCTTTGCAAGCTCCGTTAACTATTTGGGTTTTGAAATTGACAAACATGGTGTGAGACCTGGAGCAGAGAAAATTAAAGCCGTACGGAAATTTCAAGCGCCTGTTAACATCCACCAAGTTCGTCAGTTTTTAGGATTGACAAGTTATTTCCGTCACTTTGTGAAGAATTATGCAAAGATTGCGCAACCACTGACCAATCTGTTGAAGAAAAACATAGCGTGGAAATGGAGCACAGAGGAAAACAAAGCGTTCGAGGAGTTGAAAGACCATCTTGTGGAACAACCACTTCTAGCACTCTATAATCGGCATGTGGAAACAGAAGTACATACCGACGCAAGCAAGATCGGAATTGGAGGAATATTATTGCAAAAACAGGAATCCGGAAAATTACACCCAGTTGCTTATTTTAGCCGACAAACATCTGGACCGGAAAAGAAATACCATTCCTATGAACTTGAGACTCTAGCTGTAGTTGAATCGCTAAAGAAGTTTAGAGTGTATCTTCTGGGACTTAACTTCAAGGTAGTTACTGATTGTAATGCACTCCGTACTACTAGTACAAAACGTGATCTGATCCCAAGAATTGGGCGATGGTGGCTGCAACTACAGGAGTTCACATTTACGGTAGAGTATAGACCTGGCGTTCGGATGGCACATGTAGACGCATTAAGTAGGAATCCAGCACCTGAACAACAACCGCTTGATGATTTAGGAGTTTTCCATATAACTTCAGAAGATTGGGTTTTAGCAGGTCAAATGACAGATGAAAAGTTGAAACTCATAAGAGATATCTTGTCGAAACCAGCCGAGACAAATTATGAAAAGGACATTCATAAAGATTATTGCTTGAAAAATGGAAGGATACACAAAAATACAGCAACAGGAACCCTATGGGTTGTACCAAAAGGACAACGCGTACAAATCGTTAGAGCATGTCATGATGACTTTGGTCACTTTGGATTGGAAAGAACATTGCAGAAAATAAATGAGTTGTATTGGTTTCCAAACATGAGGAGTTATGTCAAGAAATACATTGCACGTTGCTTACGATGTCTGTATCACAAACAACCAAAAGGACGACAACCAGGATTTTTAAATCCGATAGAGAAAGTTCCGATTCCATTCCATACATTGCATATTGACCACCTAGGACCGTTTGTCAAAAGCTCATCAGGAAAATGTCATCTTATAGTAGCTGTGGATGCTTTTACGAAATATATCAATTTGGAACCCGTCAAGGATACCAGCACAAAACACGTTATAACATTTTTGGAAAAAGTACAACATACATTTGGAATTCCAACTCGAGTTATAACCGACCGCGGAACAGCTTTTACATCCAAGAAATTTACAGAGTTTTGTGAAAAATTTGGGATTAAGCATATCATGAATGCTGTTGCAACACCACGAGCGAATGGACAATGTGAGAGATATAATAGCACCATTATTGCGTCTTTATCAACTTCCATACAAAATGATGTTTACTGGGACAGGAAAATTAAGGAAATTCAATTTGCACTGAATAACACTGTAAATTCAGTTACAAAAAAGACAGCTAGCGAACTTTTATTTGGATTCAAACCTAGAGCACCAACGGATTCTATTTTAAGCGCGGAAGTTCAGAATGAGGAACCAGAAACAATTGGCGTACATCAAAAGAGAGAGCAAGCATCAGCAAATATGATTAAACAACAATCGCAACAGAAAGAACAATTCGATAAGCATAGATGGGTAGGAAGGAAATACGAAACTGGAGATTTAGTATTAATTAAGAAACAAGTTGCCGCCGATGGAAAAAGTAAGAAATTAACTGCTCCGTATGCTGGACCATTCATTATTACAAAAGTTTTAAGAAACGATAGGTATGTAGTCCAGGATTTACCTGATTCAACAAGAAGTAAGCGCGCGAAATACAGTAATGTAGTAGCAGTGGACAGGATGAAGCCTTACATAACATCAGACAGTACAACAGATTCTGAGAGTCAGGAAATCGCCTCAGATGTTGATGTAACGACTCAAGAGTAACTTCTCGAGGACGAGAACTTTTTTTCAGTATGGCCGAACTGTCAGCGATTATGCTCTGTAAGGTATTAAATAACTATTTTATTATTAATTTTGACTAGATTAATTAGGCTTAGATCATCACCAGCAGACGGTTATGTAGTCTTTAATTTACGTTAGGTGTAATACCTTTTTTTCAGTTTGTTCTTAGCCGTTGTTTTGAACAGTTGTGTTTAGATTGTGGTATTGTGTAGTGAACTACGTTGCAGGCGATTACGGTGAGTTTCACTGAGCGTGTAAGCCTGTGAGTGTGTAAGAGTGTGAGCGTGTGAGCGCAATTGATGGGTATGTTGGTATGATATGATATCCTAACACTAAATCCCTATTCCTTTATGGCGACGCCGACCTGTTAACTTGCTGTGTGCGGGGGGTAGGCAGCCGAGTTCGCCCAACGACGCGCCAGTTACCGGCCTGGTGCCAACGGTGCCCTGCTTGGGTTCAGGAGCCCAGCTTTCGCTTGCATCTTGAGTGGTGAGGTGGTGTTTAGAGTTTCAGCTCGGCTTTCAACTCTTTCACCTGAAGCCTTGTGTTAAGCCACTCGTGTAAGATGGCAAGTTCTCGATGTACTGTGTGTTATCGAGGTTCGCGTAATCATGCTGTGTGCGTGAAGCGATGTTCTGAGGCCCGTGATGTACTGTGTGTTATCCGGTGCCTGTGCCACCCGGTTGTTAATCGTGGTGTGCGGCTCTCGTACTCCAAGCTGTGTGCGCGGAGCGAGAGGTTCTTTGTTCGTCCTGGTATGATCCTAATATGCTGTGTGCATATGGACGAATAAATGAGAGTTGTGTGTGGTAGCGAGGCCGCGTGGAATGCTTGAGCTCATGGTAGTTTCTTTCTTTTCAGGGCACTCCAGCCGGACCAACAGGAAACTAGGTTTAAGCGTGAATTGTAATACTATTCGGGGTAATTATATGTTTTGTTAACCTATTTTTTACAGTTTTATTTTTAGCACCCTGACATCATATTACGTACTATCATCTCATCTTTAACATTATTTGTGAGGTAGTACTGGGGGTTATCGTTGACACGAAGCTTTCCCAGGATTCTTTTTTGTTTTTTAGGATTGTTCGTCTTGCTACTGCTTGTGTTCGTTTTAGATTTATGAAGTTTTCTTGGCTCTTGTTTTTCCTGTATGTGTAGAGTGCTTTTTTGTTTTGTTTTATGGCGATTTCGCAGTCTGTGGTCCACCATGGTACTGTGTTCTTATGTTTTCTTATTTTCTTGTTTCCAATTGCTGTGTTTGCTGCATTAGTCAAGTTTTGGACAAAGTTATCTATTATTGTGTTTATGTTGTCACTTTTACTTATATCCTTTCCGGGATTTACCAATTTGGAGTAGAGATCCCAGTTGGCTCTCTTAAAATTCCATGTCGCATATATTGGGTGGGGTTCGGTGTCTGGTTTTGTTCCGGTTGAAATTGTTATAGGGAAATGATCGCTATGAAATAAACACTGTATTACTTCCCATGAAAAGTTGTGAGCGATTTGTGGATCGCATATTGTAAGATCTATGGCTGAAAAGTTACCAGTTCTGTTGCAGAAATGTGTTTTCGTTCCGTCGTTTAAAAGTGCTAGGTCGTGTATATTTATTATGTTTTCTATCGTTCTACCCCTGGTATCTGATTTGCTTGAGCCCCATATAATATTGTGACTGTTGAAATCGCCTACTAGTATGTAAGGTTTTGGGAGTTGTTGTAGTAGTGTGTTTATTTCGTCTTAATTTATTCTCTGATTAGGAGGGAAATATATGCAGCAGACAGTGATTTTGTCTGGTATATGTGTTTGGATTGCCACAGCTTCTAGGCCAGTGTTTAGATTTATTTGTTGTGATTTGTAGTTGTTTTTTGTGAAGATTGCGACTCCTCCGCTTGCATTATCTGGGTTGTATCTGTCTTTTCTGTACGCTGTGTAATTTTGTAGTTTGACGTTTTGATTAATTTTGAAGCGTGTTTCTTGGATACAAGTTAGTTGCGGATTGAGGTCTGATATCAGTTTTTTTATTTCGCCTAAGTGGGCGAAGAAGCCATTGAAATTCCACTGGAGTATCATAGGTTTTGTGAGAGTGATTCTAAGCTGGAGAGTGAATTTAGGGATTCCTGGCTCAAATTTATTTCTGTGTTCACATCTTTCTTCATTTTATTTTTTATTTTTGTGGATAGTTTGGAGAATTTCGTTTTTATTGCCCTTTCTGTCAGCTTTTTGTATATATTCTGCATCATGAATAGTAATCCTGGGACATTGTTTGTAAATTCTCTTGCAGTGCTTAGTGGGTCCGGGTTATTGTATGTATTTTCTAAGAATTCTTTTAGTCCTTCGTAGTTGAGGACATATTTGCTGTGGTTATTTTCAATTTCCTCTTTAGCTGGGGCAAGAAGCTGGTCGAGGTGTTGAGAGGAGTCAGTTGTGTTTGTTTTTGGTTTTTTAGATTGTTGTCTTATTGTTGTTTTGGGGTCGTTGTTTTGGTCTAGTTTTTGTTCGTTATCTATGTTTGTGGATTGAGCTCCGTTGATTTCTGTTAGTGTCTCGGTGTCTGGAGATAGTTGGGATATTGTTCTTTTTGTTTGCTTTACTTTTAGGATTGTTGGTTGGCTTATTGTCGTGTTTGTGCTGGACTCGCAATGGTTACTGGTGTGTCCCGTTTTTTTACAAATGAAACATGAGATACCGTCTTCAGTTATAAATATTTTGTAGTCTATGTTTTCGTATTTTAGTTCAATAGATTCTGGTATTTTTTGGTAGTCTATTGTTGCGATATAGATGTGCCGTCTGAAGCTTAGTACGTGTGTATATTCCTCGTCGTGTATTCCTACTCGTAGGAAATTTAAAGGGGAGACCAGTTTTAGTTCCTTCTGTTTTAGTTGTTCCTCGATTATGTTGTGTGGTATGGAAGGGCATACGTTAGATAATATTAGTCGTTTAGATGGTGTTATTAGTCGTCGAATGTTGATTTCGTTATTTTCAATTGTGATAGTACTGTGAGATTGAATTAATTTATCTATTAGTTCTTTATTGTGTACGTATATGCATATTCTGTTTTTTAAGATTCTAGAAGCGAAGAGGACATTTTTAGGGCCGATAATATTTCCTATTCCGATAATATATTCTCTGATCTTAAGGCCATCTACCGAGTTCATAAGAATTGCTTGCTCTTTAGTAGGAAAGGAGGCTGTAACTTGTCTGCCGGCAATGTTGGCGAATGTTGGCTTTGGAGTTGACGTGTCGGTTTGCGGTGTAGGTGCCTGCATGTTGATTTTGGTTTGTTTAATTTGATAAAACCGCTGTAGTCAGCGGTTTTATGTTTTTGCTACTAGTTGATAGAGGGATTACTGCGTTGGTTTTACGAAGATTTCCTTCAATTAGGTAAGAAATTATTGTTAGAGGGTAGTAGGGGGTTAATTGGGTTTTGGGTTGGTTGGTGCTGATGTTGAGCTCTACCTTGCATTGTGCGTTGTAGATTATCGTCAGCTGAACTCACTATTTGGCACTTTTTATAAATTTAACACGGAGTATAAGTAGGCGTGTACTTGTCACTTCAATGTCAAACTATGAATGCATAATTTTTGTTGCATCAATGCACATGTATCTAAAAATCTCTATCTGCATTTAACCATGAGTATTTGTAATGATTTTCTTCACCACCACCCGATGCTTGCCTGAAACTCAGGTAGCAGATCTACGATTCAATTTTTTTGCTGGATTATTTCTGTAGTTCATTTTTTTGTCACGAGAGAGAGATGAGTTTTTTTTTTGGCTGGCTGTCAAACCAGATTCTGCTTCGAGAGTTCATCGACGACGGTCAATCCAGATTCTGCTTCGAGATTTCATCGAAGACGGTCGATCAAGGTTCTGCCTTCAGACTTCGTCGTGATCGGTTGATGTTGTGGATGCTGTCTGAGATCTTTTTTTGTTGTCGGCCAGGTTGGCTTGAGTTTTTTGATTTTGTGAAGATAACGACGAGATCCATGAACATCACCGTGCTGACTGCATTTTGAGAGTAAGTGTTCAAACTAAGATTTTACTGATTTGAAGTTTATTAGTTGAAACGGTTTATTTTTGATATTTGATTTCATTTATTTTGTTTTGTGGAGCACATGTTCGTGTCTCATTTTTAGGTTAAATTTAACGTAGCGTCAATCATCTTAGTAAAATTTTAGACTCAGAAGCTTATGATCAATTGTAGTAATTTAGATCGATTGAACTCTGACAGAATCACTTTTTGTTTAATTTAGCTAGATTCCCAGTTCGTGTATGAAGTCATGTTCTGTCCACATGCACTTGTCATTTTTGTAGCATATCATTTTAGTAATTCTGTATAAACATATTTGTGGGGTTTTGCTATTATATTTGGTCTGGATTTAAATTTTGTTTTGTGAAATACATGCTTCACGTGTATTGGAACCACGTGTTGGTTGGTTCACTTTGTTTCTGAATTTCATTTCCGGCCACCATCTTTGTATCCCCTCTCCCTTCATATCATGTCCGTTCATCATCATTCATTGAGAACATGTGTGTGAGAATGTGTTGAGACCCGACTGTTTTTTTTTTGGACAATTTAGGAATTTACAGGCGTTTTTGTTTTTTTGAGAACTTTTCTACTCAGTTAGAAAAGCTGCCTCATTTTTTTTGGAACATACTTGGCGGGCTTTGTGCTATTTGATTAGATATAAGTTTGTGATATTTAGTTAAGTTTTGTTTGGTCTGGTTTGACTTTTTGGTTGCTGATTAGCACATTTGTGATTTTTGATATTTTTAGTCAAAACCAACCACCACAAAGCCGGGAAGCCTGTTTATTGAGTAAGTAGAGACTTACTTCCTGTCCAACGTCCCTGTCTCAACAACCCCGTCATTCATTATTCATCTCTTCACCTTTCTCATTATTTTCATCGTCATTTTCTTATGTGCTTGCGTAACGTAACGTTAATTCTGAAACATTTTGTATTTTTTGAAAATTTTGATTATGAACCTTTAGTAATACTTTTGTTTAATTCTGTATTTAAGTTTTGCTTTGCAACCCGTAGTTTGTTATTTAACTTGAGCTTTGTTAACGATTTCGATTTGGAACCTTTGCTTTGTCATTCTTGCTTTATACGCTTTGCGCTTTGTATGTACATTTGTGGTATGGTTTGCTGCTGGTTTACACCCTGTTTTAGGTGCAATCAGTAAGGGATTTTAGTCTGAGCTACCTAAGAGAGGAGAGGCTTGGAGAAGTGACCTATATTAACCTTCTGAAGACGATTGTCGAGACAAGCAGTGTACTGAGTGGCTTCACGCACTTTACCAAGGACCACCACATCTTTTTACGTCCGGAAGCTCACCATACTTGATCTCCAGTCAAGAAGATCGGTCTACTTCAACTCTTCGTCTCCGTCCTCCTCTCCTGGAGTCTTAGAAGAAGAGGATTAGATAGTCCAACCTACCATTTTTTGCAGCGTACGTCTGGCACAGTCTTAGTTGAATAGCAGATTCCACCGCTCAGTTAAGTTACCTTTTAGTCTCTGTTTTTTGAATTAGTATGTTGTTTTGGTTACAAAGATTAGATTAAAGTTTAACTTGTATTTTAGTTGTGATTTTGATTTATTATGTTATGCACATCATACCTTTTGTGTCACTAGTTCCTAGCTCACTAGAGTGTCCCTTCTTTTTTTCGAGCTAGGTGGCGCCTCCGGAACCTACGCCCAGCACCGCTGAACATAGTTAGCCAGGTATTGTATATGTAGTGCTTCCTTTGATTTTGTTGTGTAAGCCGAAAGGCCTTGGTTTTGTGTGTAGCGCGCCAAAAGTAGAAGAAGCATTACATATATAAGTTTTGGCGCCCAACGTGGGGCTGTAATTTTGTTAATTTTTGCTTTGTTAGTTGCTCACTGGAGTAAAGTAAAGTTCAATAGCAGTACAGCGGCACTGGAGTTTGTCTTTCTCTTATCATCTTTCTTTCACGTCATTATCATTTTCTCATCTTTGTTTCCTCCACTAATCCAGTTTAAATTTTTGTTTCAAAATCCCTGGCCATGGAGAATATTCATCACTTGTTAGAGGACGAGCTAGAGTACGAGCTTAATATCAGAGGAATAGTTAACCACGGACCAAATTTTGACATGACCGAGACATTACGAGGATTATTACGAATGGAAAGTATATCTGGATCATTCACTCAAAACATTACCATACCTGTTGACCCTGGATCCGAGTATGAAATTTGCAAGGAAAAACTCAGGAAAATCTATGGTGAGTTATCATTCCATATTTGCCCACCATCACTTCATTCTAAATGTACCACACGATTAGGATATTTACAAAAACGAATTTCGCGTATTACGACTCTTGAATACCGTTCTCAGCTTTTAATAGATTTAGCTACAGTTAGTGAATTATTAGCTTCACATTGTAAAAATACCGAGGATTTATTAGATTTGGAGAATAATTTAGTTTCATCCCCACCTTCTCTGGTAGCTTCACGACCTTTACTTGCTATGATTCCACCGGCGAATAGTGTTCATCAGCTTCCACAAGCTTCTGTTAGACAAGTTGTGCAACCTGACTTTTCGCATAGCACTCAAATAGTTCCGTCACCCACCACCAATCCCTTTTTGCCAAGTTCAAGAACTTTTTGGATTAGCAAACTCAATATTACATTTGACGGTCATGGTAGTTTAATGACTTTTCTTGACCGAATTGAAGAAGTTGCCTTAGCTCGAGGAATTACGAATCATCAGTTCTTTCAACAAGCTTCTGATCTCTTCACCGGATCTGCTCTAATTTGGTTTAGATCAATAAGATCATCTGTTAATTCTTGGGATGCCTTAGTGCTCCGTTTAAAAGCAGCTTTCCTACCTACGGATTACGAAATGCGTCTATGGGATGAAATTCGTCACCGAACACAAGGACCCGACGAAAAAGTTGAAATTTACGTGGCAATCATGCGAAATCTCTTCAGCCACCTTTTATCACCTCCTGCAGAACTAACTCAAATTATGTTCATTATTGGCAACCTACAACCTTATTTTCAGAGAGATCGCTCTCTATTTAATTCTCAAACTTTTGATGCCTTAATTTCAAACCTCCGTCAGATTGAAGACACCCGTTCTAGAATCCTGCTCTTTAAAAATCCACCGGCTAGATCTTCTACTACATTAGAACCTGAATTAGCATATCATCGTAAACGTTTGCCCGTGCGACAAGTTTCTGAAGTCACTAACGATCATTCTGTTCTTGCTATTACCAATTCTCGAGTTCGATCCTGCTGGAATTGCGGACAAAAAGACCACCTATCAGCGTCTTGCACCCAACCTCGTCGTAAACATTGTTTTACGTGTGGCACACCAAATGTAACTCGTGCTACTTGCCCGCGCTGTTTGCGTAAGCCTTCAAAAAAACGATTTGGCCGGTCTCTAACCATCAGCACTCGAAACCGTCGGCCAAACACCTGTGCTGAACGACTTCGTTGGACACAATGGCTTAATGAAATAAATAACTTTATGAATGCTTCAATATCGTTGACGTTACTATCTATACTAAGCACGTGACCGCTCTACTTGATTCTGGAGCTATTTAACCGTCTTAGGAAAACCTGGTTTATCTTTGTTATCTTCTGAGAACTTAAAATTCACCTCTCACGCGACCAGCAACGTCTTCACTGCTGATGGCGTTTCACAACCAATCCTAGGATATGTTTTGTTATCGATCACCCTAAATGGAACCACCAAGTTAGTTAACACGGCTGTTGTCCCTTCATTGCGCCATACACTTATTCTTGGCGTTGATTTCTGTCGACAGTTTCGTTTGTCTCTCCATTTTTCCAATAACACTTGGCACTCGTCGTCACCTGAAATAGCTAGTATCAATGCTATAACAGGCTTATCCGATTTATCTTCTTCTCAGTTAACAGCTCTTGAAAGTATGAAGGCTGCCTATCATCAACTCAGCTCTCAAGGTTTAGGTTCTACCCATCTTACGACTCATATTATTGACACGGGCTCGGCTTTGCCCATTAAACAACGGCATTTTCCCCTGTCTCCAATTATGTTGTCGCATCTAAATCAAGAACTAGATCAAATGCTTAAACTAGGAGTAGTTCAGGAATCCCAAAGCCCTTGGTCATCCCCTGTTCTTTTGGTTAAGAAAAAGTCTGGCGAATTTCGTTTATGTTTTGATGGTCGCCAATTAAATGCTGTTATAAAAAAGGACGCATACCCCTTACCTTTTGTGTCATCCATCTTGGACAAATTAAGGGATGCAAATTATTTATCTTCTATTGACCTTAAGTCAGCTTTTTGGCAAATTCCCTTGCACGAACAATCCCGAGAAAAAACTGCTTTAACTGTACCTGGTAGAGGTTTATTCGAATTCACACGAATGCCCTTTGGCTTGTGCAACGCGCCTCAGAGTCTGCAAAGACTCATGGACCGAGTTCTAGGTCCCCAGTTAGAACCGAAAGTCTTCGTTTATTTAGATGACATCATTATCGCTACATCATCCTTTGAAGATCATATTGTCACTCTATTAGAAGTCCTGGATCGTTTAAAATCCGCCAATTTAACCGTAAATGTTGAAAAGTGCGAGTTTTGTCGCCCTAGTTTAAAGTTTTTGGGTTATGTTGTCGACAGCCACGGTTTACGTACTGACCCGGACAAGGTGTCCGCCATTGTTAATTTTCCACGCCCTAAAAATACCACCGAAATTAAACGTTTCATGGGAATGGCATCGTGGTATCGTCGCTTTGTCCCCCAATTTAGCTCTATCGCTGCCCCTATTAATGACCTTTTAAAAGGCCAGAAAAAAGGTAAAGCTATAGTTTGGAACTCTATTGCAGAGCATTCATTTAAACTTTTGAAGAACGCTCTTATCGCCGCTCCTGTTTTGGCTAGTCCTGATTTTTAATTACCATTTACGATTCAAACTGATGCTTCACAATATGGAATTGGTGCTGTTCTCACTCAGGTCTCGGAAAATCAAGAACACGTCATTTCGTACATTAGTCGCTCTTTAAATAAATCTGAGAGAAATTATTCGGTCACGGAACGTGAATGCTTAGCTGTTTTGTTCGCTATAGAAAAGTTTCGTCCTTACATCGAAGGTTCATCCTTCACAGTCATTACCGATCATTATTCTTTGTTATGGTTGATGCGTATGTCTGAACCTACGGGCAAATTGGCTCGCTGGGCAGTTAAACTGCAACAATATAATTTCTCCATTCAACACCGTCCTGGAAAAATAAACGTCGTCCCTGATGCATTGTCTAGAGCTCCTGTTGAACTGGCGTTACTTGACATCTCTTCTGACACTCCGGATAAATGGTACACTAATTTGCGTACTAAGATCTGTACTCAGCCCAATTCGTACCCTAATTGGCGTTTGGAGAACAACATTCTTTATAAACACCTTCCTCGCAGTAGCGCAATGCCTACTAACTTGTCTGAGTGGAAACTTGTTGTTCCTCATGAACAAAGATCCGAAATTTTACATCTATGTCACGACTCTCCTGCTGGCGCTCATCTTGGTGTGCAGAAAACCTTCCTACGAGTTGCCGAACATTATTACTGGCCTCAAATGCGTTCTTATGTGCACAAGTATGTCACTCGCTGTGCTATTTGTTTAGCTAACAAAACTTCTCACTTGCGTCCTGCTGGCTTAATGGGAACAGAAAAGAAAGTTCGCTTTCCCTGGCAGTGTATTGCCTGCGATCTTATTGGACCCCTACCTCGTTCTACGACTGGACATACTTACATCCTTGTCATATCTGACTGGTTCACGAAATTCACACTTACGTTTCCTTTGCGTTCTGGTACAGTTTCCAAAATTTGCGATTACCTGGAAAAAGACGTTTTTCTCGTGCACGGCGTCCCGCAAATTATTCTGGTTGATAATGCGACTCAGTTTCGTAGTAAAGTATTTAGTAGTCTGTTATCTAAGTACGATATACCTAAGTTATGGTATAACGCTAAGTATCATCCTCAAGTAAATTTTGTTGAACGTTGCAACCGTGTCATCAAAACCGCTATCCGCTGTTTTATCAACAAGAATCAACGACACTGGGATGTCCACTTACCTGCTTTGTCACAAGCGATTCGTACCGCTACTCATGAAGTGACTGGATACAGTCCTGCTTTTCTAAATTTTGGTCGCCATGTTCCTGTCTCCGGAAAATTCTACGGTACTCCTGCGGATCAACTTGAACTTGGTTCACGTGAAGAATATGCTCAAGAACTAGCTAAATTTTCCGATATTTACAAAGACGTCGTCCACAAGTTATCTGCGGCTCATCATCGTAATACTCGTACTTACAATCTGCGCCGTCGCCCACTTCAATTTAATGTTGGAGATACTGTTTGGAAGCGCAATTATGTCTTGTCTAATGCAGCTAATTATTTTTCCTCAAAGCTGGCACCCAAATATATTCGCTGTTTAGTTTCCAAGAAAATTTCACCTTTGGTTTATCAACTCACTGATCTCGATGGTAACCAACTTGGAAGATGGCATGTCAAGGATCTTAAGACTAATCCTGACTCTGACGAAACATCTAAGTCTGAGTAGTACTTGACCTAGAAAAAAAAATTCTAAGCTGTAGCTTATTCATTTTTTTTGGGAGAGAAAGGAGGAAGTGTAATGATTTTCTTCACCACCACCCGATGCTTGCCTGAAACTCAGGTAGCAGATCTACGATTCAATTTTTTTGCTGGATTATTTCTGTAGTTCATTTTTTTGTCACGAGAGAGAGATGAGTTTTTTTTTGGCTGGCTGTCAAACCAGATTCTGCTTCGAGAGTTCATCGACGACGGTCAATCCAGATTCTGCTTCGAGATTTCATCGAAGACGGTCGATCAAGGTTCTGCCTTCAGACTTCGTCGTGATCGGTTGATGTTGTGGATGCTGTCTGAGATCTTTTTTTGTTGTCGGCCAGGTTGGCTTGAGTTTTTTGATTTTGTGAAGATAACGACGAGATCCATGAACATCACCGTGCTGACTGCATTTTGAGAGTAAGTGTTCAAACTAAGATTTTACTGATTTGAAGTTTATTAGTTGAAACGGTTTATTTTTGATATTTGATTTCATTTATTTTGTTTTGTGGAGCACATGTTCGTGTCTCATTTTTAGGTTAAATTTAACGTAGCGTCAATCATCTTAGTAAAATTTTAGACTCAGAAGCTTATGATCAATTGTAGTAATTTAGATCGATTGAACTCTGACAGAATCACTTTTTGTTTAATTTAGCTAGATTCCCAGTTCGTGTATGAAGTCATGTTCTGTCCACATGCACTTGTCATTTTTGTAGCATATCATTTTAGTAATTCTGTATAAACATATTTGTGGGGTTTTGCTATTATATTTGGTCTGGATTTAAATTTTGTTTTGTGAAATACATGCTTCACGTGTATTGGAACCACGTGTTGGTTGGTTCACTTTGTTTCTGAATTTCATTTCCGGCCACCATCTTTGTATCCCCTCTCCCTTCAAATCATGTCCGTTCATCATCATTCATTGAGAACATGTGTGTGAGAATGTGTTGAGACCCGACTGTTTTTTTTTTTGGACAATTTAGGAATTTACAGGCGTTTTTGTTTTTTTGAGAACTTTTCTACTCAGTTAGAAAAGCTGCCTCATTTTTTTTGGAACATACTTGGCGGGCTTTGTGCTATTTGATTAGATATAAGTTTGTGATATTTAGTTAAGTTTTGTTTGGTCTGGTTTGACTTTTTGGTTGCTGATTAGCACATTTGTGATTTTTGATATTTTTAGTCAAAACCAACCACCACAAAGCCGGGAAGCCTGTTTATTGAGTAAGTAGAGACTTACTTCCTGTCCAACGTCCCTGTCTCAACAACCCCGTCATTCATTATTCATCTCTTCACCTTTCTCATTATTTTCATCGTCATTTTCTTATGTGCTTGCGTAACGTAACGTTAATTCTGAAACATTTTGTATTTTTTGAAAATTTTGATTATGAACCTTTAGTAATACTTTTGTTTAATTCTGTATTTAAGTTTTGCTTTGCAACCCGTAGTTTGTTATTTAACTTGAGCTTTGTTAACGATTTCGATTTGGAACCTTTGCTTTGTCATTCTTGCTTTATACGCTTTGCGCTTTGTATGTACATTTGTGGTATGGTTTGCTGCTGGTTTACACCCTGTTTTAGGTGCAATCAGTAAGGGATTTTAGTCTGAGCTACCTAAGAGAGGAGAGGCTTGGAGAAGTGACCTATATTAACCTTCTGAAGACGATTGTCGAGACAAGCAGTGTACTGAGTGGCTTCACGCACTTTACCAAGGACCACCACATCTTTTTACGTCCGGAAGCTCACCATACTTGATCTCCAGTCAAGAAGATCGGTCTACTTCAACTCTTCGTCTCCGTCCTCCTCTCCTGGAGTCTTAGAAGAAGAGGATTAGATAGTCCAACCTACCATTTTTTGCAGCGTACGTCTGGCACAGTCTTAGTTGAATAGCAGATTCCACCGCTCAGTTAAGTTACCTTTTAGTCTCTGTTTTTTGAATTAGTATGTTGTTTTGGTTACAAAGATTAGATTAAAGTTTAACTTGTATTTTAGTTGTGATTTTGATTTATTATGTTATGCACATCATACCTTTTGTGTCACTAGTTCCTAGCTCACTAGAGTGTCCCTTCTTTTTTTCGAGCTAGGTGGCGCCTCCGGAACCTACGCCCAGCACCGCTGAACATAGTTAGCCAGGTATTGTATATGTAGTGCTTCCTTTGATTTTGTTGTGTAAGCCGAAAGGCCTTGGTTTTGTGTGTAGCGCGCCAAAAGTAGAAGAAGCATTACATATTATTGGTGTTATAATATACGCGCTGCCGAACTTGTCCAAACTTGTCAAATTAATTATGCGAGTCCGATAGCGACGAAATGAACTTGTAATTACTAGTTAAGATTGTTCTATACTTTACTTACTCGTCCACGTGCATAGCATAGCAAGTTCGAACATGTTTTACAAATTTTGGTATTTATACGAGTGATGAAAATCTCAATGCTCATTCGTTATTTTGTGGTCAAAGAGTAAAGTAAAAATAAATATGAAGCGCACAAATAATATTAAAAATGATTTTTTATTAGAATCAGATAAAAAAAAGTTAAACACTGATACTTTCCTGCCTTCGGCCAGTATCGGCAGTACAAGCTGTAATTTAGAAAATATATTAAAAACGAATGAAATGGTGACATCTTGTAACTTAAATGCTACTGAAGAAATTATAGTGAGTTTAGTTCTTATGAAAATAAAACTAGTGAGGATGATATAAGTGATGATAATGAAACTGGCGTACATACCCCAACAGTGAGACCTGAACCAGAACAAACAATTCTTACTGTTTCTGGACCTAACGACTTGTCACAGACTCCTGAAGAAGGACCACATCAGCCGATACTATCGCAGTATCCAAAAGTTAAACAAGGTGAAAGAATGAGAAGCTTTAAATCAACGTGGTTTACAAAATTTACATGGTTGGTGTATAGTGTTTTAAAAGACAGTGTATTTTGTTTATACTGCCGATTTTTCCATGGTGTAAATCAAGCAAACATTTTTGTTAATGAAGGGTTTTGCAACTGGAAGAATGCACTTGATTCAAGTAAAGGACTAGTAAAACATGATAAATCAGCACAACATAATATGTGTGTTATAAAATATGTAACTTATATGAAATTAAAGAAACAGAAAACAAATATTGATCAAATGGTCAATGATCAATACCAAAATGAAATTAAAGAAAACAGACACTACATCAGAACTTTATGTGAGTGTATATTATTTACATGTACTCAAGATATTGCTCAACGTGGTCATGATGAAAGTGTTTTAAGTTTAAATAAAGGTAATTTAAGAGAATTAATGTTATTGATAAGTAAACATGACACCATTGAACAAAAAAAGTTACAGGATAGTTCAAAGAATGCTAAATACCTACATAATGATATCCTAAATTTATTCATTTCTATTATGGCGACCATTGTACGTAAAAAAATTTCAGACGATGTAAAGGAATCAAACTTTTTTGCAATAATGTCTGACGAAACAAAAGACTTGAGTAAAGATGAACAAATAACTGTTATAGTCCGGTACATGCATCAAAATGCAATTCTGGAGAGGTTTTTAGGGTTTAAATGTGCAAACGGTATGCTAGATGCTGCTAGTTTTGCAAATTATATAAAAACAATATTAGATGAAAGTAATATTTCATTAAGCAATTCTATAGCACAAGGATACGATGGTGCTGCTGTAATGAGTGGTCATTTAGGTGGCGTGCAAAATCATATTAAAAGTATTGTTCCGCAAGCAGTATATATTCATTGTTTTAACCATAAATTAAATTTTGTTGTTGTTGATTGTTGCAAACATTTTAAAAAGTCGGCTATTTTTTTTCTAATCTTGAAAAATTATATACATTTATGTCAAACTCTACAATTCATCCTCTATTTTTAAATACGCAAAAACAAATTTATCCTACCAAACAGGCTCGAGATTTAAAAAGGATATGTGATACGCGATGGATTGTTCAGTTCAGAGCATGCGACACTGTTTTAGAAACAATTGAATCTATTAACAATCTTATTTCTAAAACTGATGTAAAGCAAAAGGTTTACTTTTACAAATTGATAAAGAATTTATTCTATTACTGCTTATTTTTATAACAAGTTTAAAATTAGTCACAACTGTATCTAATTATCTCCAATCCCCTGATATGAATTATGTAAAAGGTTTTTTAGTTCAAGAAACAATTAATGAATGGAATTCTATATGGAAATCTGCAAATAATATTTTTTTGTCTCTTGGTTTAGATAAAACAGACTTTTTTGACAAATCAAAAACAAATCTATTCCAAAAAGGTTACAAGAGTTTATAGTAGATTGTGAAATAGATGATTCTGTAGACATAGATGTAAAAAATGAGAAAGATGTTGTCAAACTTAAGTTATACATCCTTATACTAGATAAAATTATAATTGAATTAAAAGAAAGATTTACAAAAAATTATACTATTTTAAAATCATTACAAGCTTTTGACCACACTGATGATTTATTCCTGAATAAAATTCATTTAACTAAATTAACGGAACAATATAACATAAGTTGTGATTGTTTAGACTCAATAACGCTAGTTAAGAAACTTTTGTGTAGGGAGGAAAATAAAAATATTAAATCGCTCATGGAGATTTTGTCATTTGTTGAACAATATAAGCAAGCATTTGAAAGCATTTATAATTTGGTAAAAATTTGTATTTTAATGCCTGTATCAACAGCTTTTTGTGAAAGATCATTTTCCTCTTTAAAAAGAATTAAAAGTTATTTAAGAACAAGAATGACAAATGAAAGATTAAACAACATTAGTATATTAAGTGTAGAAAAAGGCACCAAAATTAATAGACCTTAATGAAATTGTAGACAAATTTTCAAGTTTAAATAAAAACCGAAGGATTAAATAGTATAACTAAATCACTGCTGTGTTTTGTATTTATCATATTTTCTTTTAATTATATTAGAGAACAATTTTTGTTTTATTTTTCAAGAACATGATTGTTTTTGTTTATTATTTATACAGTAGAATCTCCTACAGCAGCCGCTAACTCGTTTCGTGTTGTGAAAGATTCGTGCAGTAGGAGACGCTCGACTGTATTATAGCACGTTACAGTAAGAAGCGCCGATTTTGTGTTATTTCACGTGTTATATGTGAGATTTTTGCCGTGTTGTAATAGACTGATGTGAGTCGTAAATTTAGTTGGGGTATTGTAGGAGAGCATGCTATAGGAGATTCGACTCTATATTATATTTATATTTGTTTGGTACCAAATAAATATAATATTGACAACATTGTTATTTATTATTAAAATGATAAAAGATATATGCCCCCCTAATTTTCTTCCTGGTACCTACTGGCCCCCCTAGATTTCAAAGCCTAGCACTGATCTGCAATCATATGTATTGGCCGAAAGAGGCCGTTTTAGAACAATGTTTCATATAAATAAATTAAGAATGATACAATACCACAGGTTTTGTAGTTTCCATTGGTGCGAGTCAATGCTGATTTCCCACTTTAACTGTTATATTACAATTTTCTAGCGCGAGCTAGATATAGCTTATGCGGGTTACCAACAAATTGATGATAACGAATTAGTTGGATTTTAATATCGCAATAAACAAGTTTCCAATATCACAACTTATAGTCAAAGTTCTGCCGAAAAATGATTAGATGACCTTGCTTAACAATCTCAGGTCAGACCTGGACGCGATCAATTAGCTCAGTCATTCAATATGCTGGACAATCGTGCCCGCTCAACAATCTCAGATTAAAACTGGACGCGATCAGTTCACCAAAGTCAGAGCACAGGACCTAGATCCCACCGTATATGCTGACAGTCGTAAATTCGCTCAACAATCTCAAGTCACCTGGACGTGATCGTAATACCAGAACCAAAGCACAGAAACAAAGCTTCTAAGCCCGCTTAGAGACCACACTCTCGCCGGAATGCTGGATAGTCATACCCGCTCAACAATCTCAGATTAATCTGGACGCAATCGTAATATCAAAACCAGAGCACAAGAGCAGAAGTCTTTATCTGAACGAGATCGGAATCAAGTTCCTCGATTCGAACCCAATCTTGCATATTTAACCTAATTACCCCACCGACACACCTACCCTCTCCAGATCAAAACTACCACCTATACCGTAGAGAAACACCCCTAAAACGCATAAATAAATCGCGTATTGAATTAACTGTACACCTTTATAAACTCAGTATTTAAAAAAAAAATATATATAATAAAAATAAATAAATATTATCCTGTAATATTATTGATTTCATTTAGTATTATTTAATATGTGCCTACAGTGGTGATTGACGAAATCATTTTTTTTCTTCATTAAAATAGTGTAATATATGTATTCTTAGCTTCTTAATTTTAAGCAACTTCCTGGTACTACGTAATTAATTTGAAGTGTCAAACAATATTTTCAGTTCACTAGATCGTTGTCACCTATTGTGTATGGATAATAATTATGTTTTAGCAGGTTAGTATTTTCCTTATATTTTAAAATATTATGAAAACTTGTGTTTCTATTTTGTTTATTTTTTTACAATGAGTTATGAGAATGTTTTTCCCAAGAGATTGTATGATAATTAATCGCCCCTCGAACATTTTTAAAAACTTTTAAATAAAGCTTTATCAGTGTTTATATCCAAGCAATTACAGGTAGAATTCTATATTCCATAAATTAAAGAGATTTTCCATTTGTCAGCGGGGTCTGCATGTTGAAATGTCGATAAGCGTCGATCGGCGTCGCGACGCCGGAATAAAATATATTAAATATTATTTCTGTGGCTCTATTTGATATTATTCAATATTGGTCAGCGGATATTTATCACTTGTCAGCTGGGTCAGCTTGTATTACTGTCGGTTAGCGTCGGTCGGCGTCGCGATGTCAGAATAAAATATACTAAGTATTACTTGTAAGTCTCTATTTGATATCACTTAGTATTGATCAGCGGATATTTATCATTTTTTAGTGGGGTTAGCGTGTATTAATGCCGATTAGCGTCGATCGGCGTCGCGACGCCGGAATAAAATATATTAAATATTATTTCTGTGGCTCTATTTGATATTATTCAATATTGGTCAGCGGATATTTATCACTTGTCAGCTGGGTCAGCTTGTATTAATGTCGGTTAGCGTCGGTCGGCGTCGCGATGTCAGAATAAAATATACTAAGTATTACTTGTAAGTCTCTATTTGATATCACTTAGTATTGATCAGCGGATATTTATCATTTTTTAGTGGGGTTAGCGTGTATTAATGCCGATTAGCGTCGATCGGCGTCGCGACGCCGGAATAAAATATATTAAATATTATTTCTGTGGCTCTATTTGATATTATTCAATATTGGTCAGCGGATATTTATCACTTGTCAGCTGGGTCAGCTTGTATTAATGTCGGTTAGCGTCGGTCGGCGTCGCGATGTCAGAATAAAATATACTAAGTATTACTTGTAAGTCTCTATTTGATATCACTTAGTATTGATCAGCGGAAATTTATCATTTTTAGCGGGGTCAGCGTGTATTAATGCCGATTAGCGTCGGTCGGCGTCGCGATGCCGGGATAAAATATACTAAATAATACTTGTAAGGCTCTATTTGATATTATTTAATACTGGTCAGCGGATATTTATCAATTTTTAGCGGGGTCAGCGTGTATTAATGCCGGTCAGCATCTGCCAGCGTCGCGATGCCGGAATAAAATATACTAAATAATACTTGTATAGCTCTATTTGATATTATTTTCTATTCCGGTCAGCGTCGGTCAGCGTTACGATGCCGTGATTAAATATATTCTAACTATTACTTGTACGGTTCTATTTTTGAGTATTGGTCAGCGGATATTTGCCATGGGTTAGCGGGTTTCAGCGTTCTTTAACGTCGGTCAGCGTTTTTGCGATAAACGCTGTTCAGCGTTTTATTCGTACCCTGATATTTACAACCATCAGTGTTCTGATGTAGAATCATATTACTAAAACATTTATTTGTAAAAAAGTATTGAGTTATACATAAATATTTCCTATCACTATTGATATATTTATCAATTACAAAAAAATTATCATTTTGAATAAAGTACATTTCTTGAGTCTCACTTACAAATTATCAATTTCTTATTTAAATTGGTAGGGATTGGTGATACTTGAACACGTTTGGCACTAAATATTGGTATTATTATTATAAGTGTAATATTTCATCTTCTACTTTACAATGAGCTTCAATTAATAATAATAATATTTATTTATACTGCAAACATACAGAAAAACAGTATTTCCAATTACATATTCACAGTAATGAAACAAGTATTTACAATTTTACATATTTACATATCGGAAAAAATAATACGTTTGATTTGTATCTTAGACATATAATGAATATCAAAATTATTACTCTTTATTTCATTAATTATCCTTAAAATATTATTTAAAGGTGAACAGCTATCCTTACAATGAAAAATCAGTTGTCTCTGTCTTAAATGTCTATGTCGTATGTAAAATAATACTAACTGTAACAATTCTGGTACATAGACTTTTGCTTAAATTAGATCACTTATAAAACATACGCAAATGAATTCACGCCTTTTTAGTCAAGTACACAATCCAAATACTTTGACTTGGTGAACATATGAAATTAATGCAGGCAAAGTTTTGAATTCTTTATAATATACGTATCTTAACAATTTCTTTTGAACTTTTTCGAGCATATCAATATTAGATTTCGTAATTGGAAGCCAGACAACGCAGCCGTATTCTAAAATTGATCTTACCAACGTATTAAATAGCACAATAACAGTTTCTGGACTGAGATAGGTGATTGTTCGTATAATGAAACTTAATGTTCTGTAAGCTTTGTCAGTCATATAAACATAGTGTTTTTGAAATTTAAAATTTGACTAAAAATATATTCACAAATCTATGGTATCGTATGCTCTTTCTAATAACTTATTATTAATACAATAATTAAACTAATAACTGAGTAGTTTTTCTAGTAAAAGACACTATTTTACATTTATTGATGTTAAAAGATAACTTCGAATCGTCACACCATTTATTAGGATTATTAATATCACTCTGAAGATAAATACAGTCATTGAGTGATTTAATTTGTAATAATAATTTCAGGTCGTCCGCATATAACAAACATTTAGCCGATCTAAGTATTTTAGGTAAATCATTTACAAATAGAGTAAATAACAGAGGTCCTAATAAGGATCCTTGCGGCACGCCCGATGTAGGAACAAAATGTTTAGAGTTACAATTGTTATAACGAACATATTGAGTACGATTACTTAAATAGAGCTTAAAAATTGTAACAAATTTTCATCAAGCTCATACAAACCTAACTTGTTACCAAGAACAGCGTGACTTACTTTATCGAATGCTTTACATAAGTCTGTAAAGATAACATCTAACTGACCATTTGTATCAATTACATTAGAAATTTCTTCTGCAAAAATAGTTAGATTGGTAACAGTTGATCTGTTACTGACAAATCCATGTTGCTCATTGGATATAACACGCTTGACATGATTATATAATTTACAGTAAATTATTCTTTCAAAGATTTTTGATATTGCTGATCATATAGCTATGGGTCTATAGTATATAATATTTTTTGGATTACCAGACTTAAATATGGTGATATACTAGCTATTTTTAATTTAGATGGAAATACATTGTTTTTTAGAGCGTTATTGAAAATAAACAGTAAAGGTGTGCAAAAAGCTTCACCACAACCTTTGAAGATAAAGCATGGCACTCCGTCCGTGCCAGTAGCTAGCAGCTTTGGAATTAATAGAATTTATTGCATTCAACACATCATCCTTAGTAATGCGCTCAATCTTAAATACATCCAAATTATATTTATCATAATCTTGAAAAGAATTATCACAATTAACATCAGAAATAAATATGGAATTAAAGTGATCAGCAAAAGCATCATCAATATCATCATCCTGGTTTAAATCATTATTATCATAAGTGAATGTCGCAGTCATAAAATTATTTTTACGTTTGATTTTTACATATTTCCAAAAATGCTTAGGATTTATCTTTAAATCAGAATCAAGTTGCTGCAAATAGTTAATGTGTGCTTTGTTAATTAAATTTTTAACTTCAGCGCGAACAATTCTAAACTGGGCTAGATATTGGCTTTGTTTGCAAATTCTATATCGTTTAAGATAACGTTGTTTTAATTTTAATTTGCATTTAATTTTTGTCGTGAACCATACAGGATATTTTGTAGATTTTGCTGATGATTGCATGATGCAGCATTGATTAAAGACATCATACAGTATATCGTCAAACAAATCTAACTGACAGTCTGGATCATTTATTTGTTCCAGTTGTGTCCAACTACGTTGCATTAGCAGATCATACAATTTGACAAAATCAGCATTCAAAAAATTATATCTAACATTAGTACCATCGTTCGTAGTCGAAAAACAATTTAAAGTAACTAATAGCGTAGAAAGACATTATGTGCAATGGAACAAAAACTTTTCTCAAAATTACTATGACCTTATGGAAGTTGCTCCTAGTGTTGGATTTTTAACTGATACCCATTCAGTGAACGAATTAAACGATAATTTATTGAACTCGATTATTTATGTAGCAAACATACTAGAAATGTATAAAATTAGGAATATAAAACAAGTACATGCTAATAAAAAATAACCCGTGGTTTGACGCGGAATGCAAAGCCAAGTATACATTAGTAAAAATAATTTAAAACTTTGTAAAAAATCCAATTTTGAAGCTAACTGCAAACATGTGTATTTAAAAACCAAAAAGAATATAAAGCGTTAATAAAGAAGAAAAAAGCTGAATCGCGACAGATAATCATAAAAAAAAACAAGAGAATGTAAATAACGCAACTGTTTTTTGGCAAACTGTTATTACATTTAGATTTAAAGTCGACAAAAAGAATATAATTGAAAAACACACATGGGAAAATTACTATGATAATTTAGCTAGAAATTGTACTAACTATGATAGGCTAATTTTTTATCATGTACACCCCATTCTTGATAATGAAATTACAACTGATGAATTGTACCAGTCTCTAAGTAAATATAAGTTGGGAAAAGCACTAGGACTTGACCTCATAAGTAATGAATTTTATAAAAATCTACCAAACAATTGGGTATTATATATTATATCATTTTTTAACAAAATATGGCAAACTGAATCAATTCCTGATGGCTGGTCCCAAATCGAAATGATAATGATTCATAAAAAACATGCTAAAGACGATTCAATCAATTACAGAGGCATTGCACTCATTAATAGCATAGTAAAAAATTTTACCCAAATAATACATAGTAGGTTGATAGAATGGGCTGATTTAGCGCAAATTATACCAGAAAGTCAGTCTGGATTTCGCAAGGGCCGCTCTTGCGTTGATAATATCTTTATTTTAAATGCTTTATTGTGGAACGAGCTGCACAGTTTGGGGATGAGCGGGAAAATTATTAGGATTTTAAGTAAACTATATGATAATAAGATTGAAAGACTTTTCTCATACACATAACATAGACATACACGAAGGTGTTTTGCAGGGAGAATTCCTAGCCCGTTGTTATTTAGCATGTTTTTAAATGATATAGAATCTTTCTTTCGTAGTAATGGAGTGAAAGGTTTAAATATTGATAACAACAATGAAATACTAATGCTACTTTACGCCGACGATCTGGTAATATTTGCTGATTCTCCAGTAGACGTACAGCGTAAACTAAATATTTTAGAAAAATACTGCTTCAAAAAAGGCCTTTCAGTAAATGAGACAAAATCAGAAATTGTTCGTTTTCACAGAGGTGGTTCAACTAGTTACAAGTACATATTTACATTTAAAGACAACGAAATTAAAACCAATAACAAATATATTTACTTGGGTATTCCATTTTCAAGTTCATTCCTATTTCTGGAAGCGGCCAAAACAGCAATAGCAAAAACAAACATAGCAACTGGCTCTATTTTAAATACCTTATCCTCCGCTAAAGCTAATGACTGGAATAGTAAAATAAAATTATACACATCTATTATTACTAGCACGCTACTATATGCATCACAAATATGGGGTCTAAGATATACTGAGGAGATGGAAAGAGCACAAACAAATTATTTTAAAAGATTATTATTTTTACCGCAAAATACACCACACTATGTGATTCGTTTAGAAATGGGAATAAGAAAAATAGTAGTTGAAGTTTTAAAACTCGTAATTAATTGGATCATCAAATTATGGAACATGCCAGAGAGTAGATATCCAAAAATTTGTTACAGGCGTCTGTGTCATCTAGACAAGTACCCTAGCAATAAAATAAAATATAATTGGGTCTCCCAAGTAAAAATTATGTTTGCGAATGCTGGTTTTGCTGACATGATGGAATCGGAAAATGTTTCACTACTGAAGAACACCGCTAATTTAATATTATCTAACTACGAACAACAAGTAAGGGAAAGTGATTTAACTAAAGCTCGTAATGGAAAATTCTGTACTATTTACAAGCACTTACAAATTAAGGAGGGACCGCAGCCTTATCTAACATTAAATTGTAAAATAAACATCTGTAGAGTACTGGCCAAATTACGAGCAAGTAACATTCTTATGATTAGGGTAGTTATAAATAATATTTCCTACAAATTAAATCCAAACGAGATGTGCTTCTTATGTACTAGGCATGAGCTGGAAGACTTAAAACATATTTTATATTATTGTCCAATGTATGAGCTCTTAAGAGAATCGTGGCTATCATCGACTTTGGAGAAAACATGTTCTGTTTGTTTGGATATATCTAACAAAAATCAGGCCAATAATTTATTTTACTTCATGGCTAACGCTCTAAAACAACGCTCATTCTTATTAAATGAATAATTTGAAACATTGTATAAATAAGATATTGTATTGTACCATAAATAATTAATATAGCATTAAGATATTGTTATAAATAACTAAAATTTATCTATATATTTATATTTATATTTCATTTGTACTGAATTTCTATTGTATCAGGGTTCATCCTGGAAGACAAAATAAATATTATTATTATTATTATTATTAGTACCATCGTTCCCAGTAGGCTTCTAAATAGTAGTTTTATTTTTAACAATAATACTAGCAAATTCAAGCAGTGGGTGATAAGAATCAATAATAGCTAAAGGGTACTCACATATGGGAACATTCAAATCAGCAGCTGTAGATAGAACTAAATCTAGTGTAACGGAGTCCTTATTTAAACAATTATTCACTGAATATAGATAATATTTTGCCATGAAATTACTAACAATTTTATATTTAGAACCACCAGTCGAAAAGTCGAAATCAGAACCATTCACTTCGTTTAGATTCCAGTCACCAACTACTAACATATTTTCAATTTCATTAATTATAGGAATTGATTCTAATGAATCCATGAACGCCTTATAGTCTTCAGTTTTTTAGTTTGGTGGAAAATAAACACAAATTATGATGATATCGGAGGTGAATACAGTTAATTTAACACACAACCAGTCAAATAAGTTCCCTTCATTGCTTGCAATTACAGAGGGATTGAATTTCTCATTCACTGCTATCAACACACTCCCGCCACGCCTTTTGTTTGACAAATTATTAATTACCATCTTATACAAACTTATTTACTAAATTAGAGATATTTAATTGTTATTTTTCTTGTATTTAATAGCTTAAAGCTAAATAAATAAATATATTTTTATTCGTTGACACTCAGATGACTTCGAGACCCACCAGCCGCCGATGACTCCTGAGCAGCCCGCCATCATCTACAGCTGTTAAAGTTAAAGTACATTTCCCTTGTTGTTAATATTCGATATCCCTTCGTCTGTCATTTTCAAGATTGTCCGTTCAAAACGTTATAACTATTATTGGGAGTGTTCCCTCTAATATTAATTAGGCTCCGCGCGAATTAAGGCCGTTGTGCCCTGTTTTTCGCGTGTTACTGCCAAAGTGGCTTTTGTACAGCCACATATATTGGCCACTATTACAGGTCGATGACGCTCTAGCTACGACAGCTGATAACAGGGCAAAGCAAAATATTCAAATTATAGATAATGATGGATTTCAACTTCCAAGGAGACGCAGATCTGTTAAAAAATCTATTATTGGAGAAAATGTAAACGTATCACTTACTGCCCGGTCCAAAAAAGGATGGTTATATGTGTCTCGACTCATTGAAAACACGACTGAGGATGAAGTGACTGGATTCATGAAGAAAACTTTTCCCACTACTGATTTTGATTGTACGAGACTATCTACAAAAGGAAGTTCTGCATCCTTCAAGGTTGGATATCCTATGTCCATTCATGATCAAATTAATACTGCTACATTTTGGCCTATTGTCGTTGAAATTAGACGCTATAATTTTTTTCCAAAAAGACAGGATCTAAGATCGATTCCCTAAAGGATAATAATTGTAAGAGTTATCAAGGAGTTAATATCTATTATCAAAATGTCCAAGGCTTGCGTACTAAGCTTTTTGAACTTTATAATAATTCTTTAAATAATCACTTGGATCTTATAATTCTAAGTGAAACTTGGTTACATAGTAATACCTCGAACAATGAAATTCTTGATACTCGACTTAAAATTTGTAGGAAAATAATTTGTTTTAAGTTGTTTTTGTTACTGAATTTGTTGCTTTAGTTTGTTAAGTTGTATAACACTGTTACATTTTGTTTATTTTCACATAGCCACCTATAATATTTGTATAAAAATTATTTCTAGTATTTCTCAATTTTCTTATTTTTCTCGAATTTTTTCAGATACATTAATAAAAACTAATACACCGTTGAAAAGAGAAAAAAATGGCGGTTTTTATTTTAGTAAAATAATTATAGGTTGCTATTTAAAAAATAAAAGTTGATAGTCGTATCTTGTAAACCTGACTTTATAAAAAATATCTACATCTGCCATCAAATAGTATATTTAAAATAATAAAACTTTCATATGAACCATTTTTTTCTATTACTCATAATAAAAAAGTTAAAGGGGGGTGGCGTCTTCCCAGACTCACCCTGTATATATATACGAGCCCCGTCCCACATCAGTTGGCCCACTTGCTGAAATTTTAATTTATGTAGTTATTATAAGAAAATAATTATATTTATGTAATTTAACTGTATTTATTTAACCTAATATTGATATTTAGACTTTTTATAGTTAATTGGAAATAAATATTTAAAGGAATATTATTTTTAATTACAAAAAATGTAATTGGTTTTTATACATGAAAGTTTTCCATTTTATATAGTTTATAAGTCTTCAAATTACTTACACTTTGTTTAGAAATTTGGTAGCTATCGAAGTGGCTATGCATAGATACGTCAAAATTAATTGTTGTTTATTGACATTAGTTTTTCAAAAGACTTCAAATTAATTTTATACATTGAAATGACTAGAGGTAAAAAGATAGATGAGAATCTTCGATCTATCATAATTAATTTATCTAAAACTGGAAAATAAAATTCAGAAATTGGAATATTATTATGTTTATCACGATATAGTGTTAGAAATATTATGCGATTGTACAATACAAGCGGATCCATTGCCTCAAAACCCCAATATGTGAAGAAAAGTAAAATTACAGATATTAATAAGAGAGCATTAAAAAAAGTTATTCGTCCAAATAGACGTGTTAATTACGGAAAACTCAGCGTATTGAGGGGTGAAGCAATTGGAAAGCAAGTTTCAAGATCTACATGCCACAGAGAAGCTCAAAAGTTGGGATTCAAGACATACAAGGTTGTGTTTAAAAATTGTTGTCTGTGTGAAAAATTTCAAAAAATCTATATAATTTTTTAGGCTAAAGAAAAACCGTTATTAACAATTAAACAAAAGCAAAACAGATTGAAGTGGGCTAAAGAACATAAAAACTGGATTCCTGAACAGTGGAATTGTGTACATTGGAGTGATGAGTCTCGGTTTGAAGTTTCTATTGGTGACAGTAGAAGCAGAGTAATTCGACAGGAAAACGAAGCGTATCATCCAGATTGTATGAAAAGAAAGGTTAAGATTCCAACATCTATTATGGTGTGGGGATCAATGTCTGCAAAAGGTGTAGGAATATTACATTTTATTGATGGAATTATCAATACAGAAAAATACTTAAACATTTTAGAAGAATCTTTACTACCATCAATGCAAGACGCTTTGGATTCTGGAGAAGATTTTATCTTTCAACAAGACGGTGCGGCCTGTCATACGTCTAAAAAATCTTCGAAATGGTTTTCAGACAATAATATTCCACTCTTAGAATGGGTGTCTAGTAGCCCTGACTTGTCGCCTATTGAAACATTGTGGAATAAGATGAAAAAAGGTTACGTGCAAGTCCTGCAAGATCTATACCAGAACTGAAGCAAAAACTTCAAGAAATTTGGGATCAATTTACGCCAATAGATTGTCAGACTTTAGTAAACACAATGCCTAAAGAATTACGGCAGTTATTAAACATAAAGTTGATGTTACCCAATGGTAACTTAAAAAATGACACTAACATTTAAGTTCTTGTTATTGTTTTTTGTTAAACTTTTAATTAAAAAAGAAAAAACTTAAGTTAATTTAAGTTAAAAAGAGGAAATATATATAGATGATATAAAAAAATATAAGTTTTTGATATTATACTTTGCAATTCGATTGTTAAAATTATAATAAATGCATTTTAAGCAAGTGGGCCAACTGTTACGGGACGGGGCTCGTATATATATATATATATATATATATATATATATATATATATATATATATATATATATATATATATATATATATATAGGATAAAATCGGAAATTGGAAATACCGTTTTTCTCTGTAAGTTATTACAGATACAAAAAAAACTAAATAACTAAATTGTACTTATACAGGAACTTTCCTCTATTTTTTTTTAGCAAAAATTTTTATAATATTTTCATACTCAATACTATTAAATACATCTTGCTCTATGCATACTAAAGCTAAAGAACTTAATTTTTCTTGGCACAATGAGCTACGAAGCTAATTTTTTATTCTTTTAAGTACTGAAAAGCTCCGTTCACCTGTAGCATTACTTATTGGAAGCGTTAAGTAAATTCGTAATATAATTTCGATATTTGGGAAAGTTGATAAAATTGTCGGATTCAAAATAAATTTATAAAGATTATCATCAAACTCTTCAATATTAATTTCGTTTTTATAATAATCTTTTAAGTCTTTAGATAGTGTATTAATAATTTTTAGATCTAAAGTAGAAAAGTCTGCAAAAAATATCTTAAACCTATTGTAACAATGCGGTATCGCGGTTGATGCATTTCATCATGCACATTCATAATTGTTGATAGCTGATGAGTTGTAGACTAAATTATTATTGTTGATTTAGAATGAACATATTTGTAGCTTCAATTACTTGGAATTAATTGTTATTTAATTGATAATTTCCTCAGCTATAAACAATATAGATTGACTTTTGCCTATTCAGCGTCTGCGGTAGATCTTTGATATGCCGACAATATGATGCAAATTATATTCCTTCTAGAAGGAACTGACACGTAGTCATTGATAAAGATACCTAATACATCTCCCCGTAAGTTCTCAGCACCCTTCTGGTTGCTCCGAGCTTAGTTAGTTCTCGCCAGCTCTTTGGATGAGCTAGAGCCTGATCAGTAAATTGTTGTGAATCACTTGTAAAGGCTAGAAATGCTTTAGTGGTTAAGTTATCTCGAACTACTGTTATTAGTTCAAGTGTCTCGAGCTCTTTGGAGGCGGGTCACGTGTTGTGACGCCAGCTCCTTGGGTGAGCCGAGACAGAAGTTTGATAATCACTTGGAAAAGCTAGAAATGCTTTAGTGATTGAGTTGACTCCAGTTCTTTGGAAGAACCTGGTCAGTAGATTGATAATCACTCGGGAAAGCTAGAAATGCTTTAGTGTTTAAGTTCAACTCATCGTCTCAAACTATTTTGGTTTATAGTTTGTTTGAACTACTGTTTTTAGTTCAAGAGTAATTAAATTATATTGCTATAATTTAATTACGAGCAAGTACTCAAATTCTGTATTTGTTTGTCCTGTGTTGTGTAAACTATATATCATATATTTATAATAAATAAGTGTTAAACGTAATAGAAGATTGGTTGTGATTCTTGAGGAAAGTGTATCTATCCAAACTCGTACCTTAGTGTGGTGTGTGTGTTTGTCATTCGTTGACACTCAGATGACTTCGAGACCCACCAGCCTCTGATGACTCCTGAGCAACCTGCCATCATCTACAGCTATTAAGGTTGGTTGAAGTTAAAGTACATTTTCCCTTGTTGTTAATATCCGATATTCCTTCATCTGTCATCTTCGAGATTGTTCGTTAAAACGTTAAAACTATTATTGGGAGTGTTCCCTCTAATATTAGTTAGGCTCCGTGCGAATTAAGGCCGTTGTGCCCTGTTTTTCGCGTGTCACTGCCAAAGTGGCTTTTGTACAGCCACATACATTGGCCACTATTACAATTGGCACAATCGGTTAGGATTGGCCACTATTACAATTGGCACAGTCGGGTAGGATTGGCCACTGTTACACTATCATTAATTAATTTGTAACTTTTCCCTCTCGATAATAATTCTAAAATTAATTTATCGCATATGACGTAAAATACATTAATTTTAAAATGATCCCGTCCATCGAAATTTATTTTAAGTGTGTTAGATTCGTCAGAAAATTTCTTCCTGTATTTAATTCTACGAGTATCTTTCTCATATTCTTTGTTGGCAGAAATGCTAAGAGCCTCATTTTCAAAATCATCAAAATTTTTTCGCATTTCTTTTATAAAACCTACCAGACTTTCATAAAGATATGTTGCAAGTTGAAGACATAAATTGGAATTCTGTAGTGATTTACTTGTAGAATTAAATCTGGTTAATATTTTATCCTATATTATAGTTAAAAGAACGAACTCGAAGCTATCGAATTTTTTACTCAGTTCTTTAGCTTCTAACTGCACAATGCTTTTCTGGGATATATCGGAACTAATCGTTCGCAACTTTGATGCAGTTACTCTACTAACCTTTGTAGCTGTCGCTTCTAATATTTGCCTGCCGCGCAGCATGTGGCTGGGCGTAGTGCGTAGTAATTGCATTTATTTTATATATATATATATATATATATATATATATATATATATATATATATATATATATATATATATATATATATAAGTTAGAGCACCCGTTCCCATGAGAACCGCCGACCGCTGCACATTCCAGGCACAGTCACCACTCTCTTTCCCCATAATATGTTATATTATACTATGTGTGCATAAGCACTTTTAACACAACCTGTACTCTGTATTCACATTTGTAAGTCAGTTACTGTTGAGAGATTGAAGTATCAACTTGTATGAAAAATCTAATGTAATCTTTCGTTGTCAAATAATAAATAATTTTTTATTGTAACCGTAAATCACGTTTACGTTACTGGCGCAGTCGGTAGGATACTAGGGCCGGATTATTGATTAATACAAATATCAAAAAATCACGTTTCGTTTCAACGATTAACTGAGTATTAAAATTTTCAACGAAAAATCGTCGCAAAGACTCTGTCTTCAGAAGGCCCTGCTGTACACCAAAAATCCAGCTCTATCACGCTACGAGAGAACATCGTACGAGAAGAGACCGACGGAAGCCCAGCTGTACGCAGAACGCCGGAAGCCGACACCAGTCCACGGAATCGTCACGGCCGAGCCCATGGACAAGTTGATGTTTATCCTGTAAGTACTTATGTCTATCAGTGATATCATTCAACTAAATTTAGATTCAGATACGGATACAGATTCAGTTGCTTCCAGTAATTCATCCCTTAATAATAATCCTATAGAAAATAACATTGAAACTTTATTAGAAGAATTTAATAATTTAAATATAAATATGGCTACTCCAGTATTGAAAAAAGAATACTTAGATATGATTCTCGAATTTCACGGGGACCCTAAACTCTTACCGCGATTTATTGAAATCTGCGAAAAGTTATTAACTAAATTTTTTAATACAGTAGAACCGGGAGACTTTCAGAATGAATATCTGTTGTCGACCATTCTTTCAAAAATTAAAGGCGATGCTGCCGTAAATCTAGCTAGTTCCAACTTTAGCTCATGGTCTTGTATAAAATCAGCCCTAGTAAATTCTTATTCGGATAAAAGAGATTGCTATACTCTCGGAATAGAACTAACAGAATTAAAACAAAATAGTGAAACACCTTTCGATTTTTACCATAAAGTACAAGATTTACTAAACTTACAAATTTCCTACGTCACTTTAAATAACTCAGGTGACGAAGCTTTAGTACTTGCCGAATATTTCAGGCAGTACGCACTGCGAATTTTGCTTCGAGGTTTAAAAGAACCACTAGGTACACTCATGCGCACAAAAAATCCTAAAGACATGAACCAAGCATTGAACATGCTCACCAACGATTTTCAAATTGAAAGTTGTTTACGCGCACAAAACAAAACACACACACTACAAAAACCAAAACATTTCATTCACACAAACACACATCTCAGATATCAACAACCACAACTCAGATACACACCTACACAAACACCACAATTAACATACCAACCTAATCCATATCCTCAAAACTCAATAAACAAACCGTTTAACCAAATTCAATCACCCAAACAAAATGTTTTTAATCCAAATCCCAATAGACAATTTCCAAATCCTACTCCAATGAGTGTCAGCACTCGACAATCATTCGTACCCAGACCAAGCCCATCAGGCTACAACAATCAAGCTCGACCGCAACAATACACACGACATTACCCCCAAACACAACCACGACCAAACGAACAACTGTATAACACAGAAATTACGGATTATAATGACGAACAATATTACGATGAAAATAACGCTCTTATCTACTCTAGCACGAGCGGGATGGGTGAATAAGCTGATCTTACCGGACTGCGTCAATTGTAAAACGAGCCGAAAAACGCAGTCTTAAAATTTTATTAAACATATAACTATTAAAGTTTAAAATTAATTTAACGCGAAACGTTATAATTTAATATGACGATGGAAACAGAATAATGATTTGAATTAAAGTTTTATTAATTATAATACTTAATTAACGAATCTAGATTAAAATTAAAGTAAACGCGAACACCGCGTGATGTGAAGATCTACATCTTCACGCTTTGAGTCGATGGACGAGACTGATGGTTCCCACCAAAACACTTGCTGCCCTGGGTACGATACCCACATCTGGAATCTATCCCCCACACATCAGGGTGCACGCAGATGTCTCAAGTGTTTTGGTTATGTAGTCTGACACTCTGGCACTGCCGATAACGCGAACATGAAATCTTGTTGGAATTCTAAGAATATTAACTATAACTGTCTCTTTTTATAATTTAATGCCCTATATTCGAAAACCAAAAGATGTCACACTCAGCCTTCTTAATGGCACATGTGGTCACGAGTGTCAAATTACACGAAACCAATCTTATCTAAACGCAACATAACAACAATGAGATAGCTCATATTGTTACATTATCCCCACGTTAAAACATAAATATATCGATAACCTCGATATATTTATTTTACCGGTAACTGGGTGAACTATATCATTCCTGAAATGCTGCAATACTGAAACTAAAGAAATGATCGGATTTGTAACTTTTGATAAATCTGAAATATTACAAATATTAAAAGTTATCAAGAGAATCTAAAACATATTTACGTACTACGTATAAATAAACTAATAACAGCACTTAATTTACTGTTGTACATCACGAATTCAATTGTTAAAATAGCAAGACACAAAATAATACACAAAATAGAATTTCTAAAACATTCTAGGACACAGGAACAAAATTCTAATTTAGAATTAACATATATGAACAAAATAATAAAAATAATAATAAAATAATCAACAAAAGGAGAAATAGTCCAATCTCATGGAACATATTCTACACAAAGCAATACTTTTCTACAATTTACATATCAAATTTCGCTAAACACAAAATTAAAAAATACATTATTACACATAATGAAACAGCTGGTACATTCAGAAACAAAACATGGAATTCGCTAATTCCCACATCTGAAAATTGTACCACAACTAAACAAAGAATTTGTAATACACATATTACAGAATTAAACCAAAGTTAACTAACATGCACTTAAACACTATTATTCCTAAAACACACAGATTGTCAATGGTGGCTGGGTCATGTCCGGGTTGTAGGGATGTCAAGGGAACGCGGGGCGTACACCACACTTAACACCAACATCACTACGCACGATTGTACAAAAAACACTGAGGGCAAGGGGGGGGTTCTTCCTTCAGCTGGGGTTGTTGCCCCTGACCGCACATCAGCTGATGGCCGAACCATATGTTCAGGCCTAGATGCGGTCGTTGCAAATGGTGGGGGTTTGTTTTCCTCAGGTAGTGCCTAACTTGTAATGCATTACTGATGATTTCAATGGGCAAAACACTTGCTGCGATGGACTTAAAGCTGCTGATATCAATATACTTGTTGAGAAAATATCTTGATCTCATGGGCGCACAAAATGAATTGGATTCTCTCCAATTCAACGATCTCAACTTATTCCAAGTTGACGATCGCTCCAATCTTGAGTGTTCTACACATAGAACACCCAGCTCAACACTGGAAACAAGTACGCTACAGGGGACTTGTTCCATGCCCATGTCAAGATTATTTTCTCCTAATAGCATGCCATCTTTTACTAAAGTTGTATCCAAAATTTTCTCATCATTGCCCATTTTATCATCCTCGGTACAAACTACATCGCAAGTTAAAGCACTTACCTCCTCGTTATCTTCTTCTTCATGCTCAGCTACCTCTGATACAGCCACGATTTCGCTGTTGTCTTCCTTTGGACGCGGAATGTCCACTAACACGCGTTCTTCAGCTTGCAACAATGAATCAAACTCAGCCGCAGTAATTTTTGCAACTTGCAAAGGCTGACTACCAGGCTGAAGAACAGAAGGCAACATACTTGGAAGAGGTGCATACACGTTCGGCTGTATACAGGTAGTTGGCATAGATGTCGGTTGCTGGGGTGGCACGAAGTATGGCATTGGCACGTCATACTGCATGGTCATCGGTGGATACGGTGATGGAATCGTACTCCACGGCGCTGTCAGCTGCTGAGGTGGCACGTGATACGGCATTGGCACAGGTAGCGAAGGCTGGTGTGGCAAGCCATATTGCACTGCCGCTGGTGGATACGATGCTGGTATCGTACTCCACGGCGATGTCACCGGAAACCAAGAGCCAGGTACTCTTAGCGGGTATCCAGGTGGCGACGGGTACGTCGGCGGAACGCACGGATACATTTCTACTTATTTGTCACTCACATACACTTGTTTTAATTTAAACTTTCTGTTTCCATACATTTTTGAAAATAAAATTGAACCAAGCGTTCAAAATAAAATAAAATTTTCAAAAATTACTAAAAAGCACTAAATTTTCAACAAAACAAAGCACTGACACAAAACTAAAATGCTAATTTGTTAAACCAAACTGTTTTATAAAATTCTTAAAATTCAATAAAACTACTTCACAACCTAAAAATTTGCAACTAAAACATGAAACAATTTACCAAATTTCAACTTAAGCACTTATAAAAGATTCGTAGAGATTGACTCACGTATACAAAGTTAAACAAAAAAAATGTGACTAACTTTAAAACGCTAGAATAGAATTGATTAACTTAATCAAATCTTTTTGCCAATCCTACCGACTGCGCCAATCTAGCACGAGCGGGATGGGTGAATAAGCTGATCTTACCGGACTGCGTCAATTGTAAAACGAGCCGAAAAACGCAGTCTTAAAATTTTATTAAACATATAACTATTAAAGTTTAAAATTAATTTAACGCGAAACGTTATAATTTAATATGACGATGGAAACAGAATAATGATTTGAATTAAAGTTTTATTAATTATAATACTTAATTAACGAATCTAGATTAAAATTAAAGTAAACGCGAACACCGCGTGATGTGAAGATCTACATCTTCACGCTTTGAGTCGATGGACGAGACTGATGGTTCCCACCAAAACACTTGCTGCCCTGGGTACGATACCCACATCTGGAATCTATCCCCCACACATCAGGGTGCACGCAGATGTCTCAAGTGTTTTGGTTATGTAGTCTGACACTCTGGCACTGCCGATAACGCGAACATGAAATCTTGTTGGAATTCTAAGAATATTAACTATAACTGTCTCTTTTTATAATTTAATGCCCTATATTCGAAAACCAAAAGATGTCACACTCAGCCTTCTTAATGGCACATGTGGTCACGAGTGTCAAATTACACGAAACCAATCTTATCTAAACGCAACATAACAACAATGAGATAGCTCATATTGTTACACTACGAACCAGAATCAGACAACGATAGCCAAGAACATGAACAAAAATCTAGCTCGAGTAATTTTTTAGAACTCATAGCCTCTGAACAGAATTTGAATTAATGAACTTAACTAACAATCAAAGCGAATTACCATTCATTATTTACCCCGAACAAAATTTAAAAGTCCTTCTTGATACAGGTAGTACACGCTCTTTCATAAAACCGAGTATCGCACATAAGTTTTTCAAAAACAAAATTCAAAATGATCCTTTTAAAATTTTCACCGCACATGGTACATCCACTGAAAATTTTAGTTTATTTATGCCATGTTCAAAATTATTTAAAAAATCAGATACTATGCTCAAATATCATCTTTTCGACTTCCATGATCAATTTGACATATTATTAGGACTCGACAACCTTAAAACAATAGAAGCAACCATTGACCTAGTAAACGATAAGATAAGAACACCGGCATGCGAGATAAACATTCACTATCATCAGCTAAAGCCGCGTCCACACTACGTACAAGTAGCACCTAAGTCCGAGAAAATAATAAAATTTTATACTAACTGCATTGATAACGCGGAAGTATTTATTCCAAAATCTCAAATTTCTAATGCTATAATACCAGAAGGTATTGCCAAAATTGATAATCATTTCTTTTATCACCCGATAATAAATCCAAATGAATCAGAGTTAACCATAAATAGTATAGATAACAATATTTTATTTGAACCACTTGAACAATTTGAAATTAACAACATAAATTTTAGTTGTCCAAATCCAAAACCTCCTTTCGATCTATCTCTAATTAGAACTCAACACATGAATTCAGAAGAGAAATCTGCCATTACAAATTTAATTAAAGAACACGCTGACATATTCCATACTGACAATAATTTCTTATCATTCACAAACAATGTTAAACACCATATACGGACTAAGGACGAACTACCTATTTATACTAAGACATACAGATACCCAGAAATACACAGACAAGAAGTACAAGAACAGATAGACTAAATGCTGGAGCAAAACGTTATCAGACCTTCGCATTCACCGTGGTCCTCTCCCGTGTGGCTCGTCCCCAAAAAATTAGACGCGTCCGGGAAAAAAAATGGCGGATGGTCATTGATTACCGCAAGCTCAATGAAAAAACCATTGATGACAAATATCCCATCCCAATATAACAACACTCTTAGATAAACTCGGCAAATGCCAGTATTTTACAACTTTAGATCTGGCCTCTGGTTTTCACCAGATTGAAATGAACGATGATGACGTACCAAAAACTGCATTTTCCACTGAAAACGGACACTATGAATTCCTAAGAATGCCGTTTGGACTAAAAAATGCGCCCGCCACCTTCCAACGTGTGATGGACAATGTGCTAAGAAATTTACTGAATAAAATTTGTCTCGTATATCTCGACGACGTAATTATATTTAGTACGAGCCTGCAAGAACACATTGAAAGTTTGCGCGCGGTATTTGATAGACTTAAAAAGGCTAACTTAAAAATTCAGCTTGACAAATCTGAATTCCTATGCAAAGAGGTAGCGTACTTAGGTCATGTAGTCACCCCTGAAGGCGTCAAGCCTAATCCGGATAAAATTTTGGCAATCAAAAATTACCCAATTCCTAAAGCTACAAAACAGATAAAAGGTTTCCTAGGCTTACTAGGTTACTACAGAAAATTTATTCAAAATTTCGCAAAAATCACCAAGCCCCTTACTAAATGCTACTAATGCTACTAAAAGGGAGCAGAAATAGATATTAATAATCCCGAGTATGTTGCATGTTTCGACACATGTAAAAATCTCCTTGTCAACGAACCAATCATCCAATATCCTGATTTTACCAAACCATTCAACCTTACGACGGACGCAAGTAATTATGCTATCGGTGCTGTGTTATCACAAGGAACTATCGGATCAGATTTACCTATTTCATTTGCCAGTAGAACACTTAACGAATCAGAACAAAATTATTCCACTATTGAAAAGGAATTACTTGCTATTGTCTGGGCGACCAAATATTTCAGGCCTTATCTATTCGGCAGAAAGTTTAAAGTCATTACAGACCACAAACCATTGCAGTGGTTATTTTCACTCAAGGAACCAAATTCCAAATTAGTTCGATGGCGCTTGAGGCTAGAAGAATTTGACTATGAAATCATTTATAAAAAAGGTAAACTGAATACAAACGCTGATGCATTAAGCCGTATCCCGCCACCTATAGAAAATCCCCTGCAAAATCCATTACAGAATACAATTAACAGACTAAATTCGACCAGTACAATAACTTAAAAACACAACACAACAATCTCAAACACACAATTTACATAAACAATGTTACCCTAACAGACTCTATTAACCACGATAAAATAATTAATTATACAGTAGAATCAATAGATGATAAGTTTAGTCACTTAATTGTTAATTACGAAAAACCTAGATATAAAAGAGGAAACAGATTAGGATCCACTATTTAAATTTAGATACGGAAGATGAAAAAAAAGATATAATAAAATTTCGAATCATTTGAAAACAAACCAACACAAATTAATCGATCAACTAAAAAATCTATACTCCGTTAACCATCAGTTAATAGGAGAATTTAATCAAACCATTGTAACAATAAAGCATAATGAAAAAAAAAATTTAAATTCAAAAATTAAATAGCTAATGCACATAGTTATTGATGGAACTCAGCAATTAAATAAATTAGCCATTCACGATATTTACAACTAAACAACGTATTCAGTATGATTTTTAGTACTTTACAATCAGAAAAATTATTAACTTTTTGCAAATTACACACAATGCACCCTAGCATTATAAAATTAAACGTTCCTATTTAGAACTAAATAAAAATTACAACTATCATAATAATGAATTCCCTTTAGAGCCAACATTCGAAAATATGTTAGAATTTGAAAAATTAATAACAGTTAATTACAAACTAAATTCAAATAAAATTGTATATTTTCTAGAAATCCCTATTAACTACGAAACTGATTTCCAAATTATTTCACCTTATTTCTACCCCAACCAAATACTAGACTGAATTTGTAACCACCATACCAAATAAAAATTATCTCTTCAAAACTTCTGATGATCATATTAAATCACTGAACGGCGTACGTACAAAAGGAAACATCCACCAATGCCAATTGAAATTTAAAAACCAAATTTCAAAAATTTCGAGACGTACTTTCGGCAAATCAATCATCTTAGAAGATTTCCCAATCAATTTAAACACAAGCCAAATTCCATAATTCCAACGATGAGTATCAACATCCAAAATATTCAAGATCTGAAGTCACCTATACACAAATTCGAAAACATCCAAGAAAATTAAGACATCGAGGACATTATAACTCTATATGTCATTGTTTCAATTACTAGTACAATTATTTTCGCAGTTATTGCCAAAAGAAGGTCCTTTCAGAAGAAGAAACGACCAGCCAAGGATCAACCCATAGAACTCCAGCCAGGGCCTTCACCCCGAAATCATCAGTTGAACATCCCCGACGATGTTCCATTCTAAGGAGGGAGGAGTTAGAGCACCCGTTCCCATGAGAACCGCCGACCGCTGCACATTCCAGGCACAGTCACCACTCTCTTTCCCCACAATATGTTATATTATACTATGTGTGCATAAGCACTTTTAACACAACCTGTACTCTGTATTCACATTTGTAAGTCAGTTACTGTTGAGAGATTGAAGTATCAACTTGTATGAAAAATCTAATGTAATCTTTCGTTGTCAAATAATAAAAAAAAAATTATTCTAACCGTAAATCACGTTTACGTTACTTATATATATATATATATATATATATATATATATATATATATATATATATATAAGTAACGTAAACGTGATTTACGGTTAGAATAAATTTTTTTTTATTATTTGACAACGAAAGATTACATTAGATTTTTCATACAAGTTGATACTTCAATCTCTCAACAGTAACTGACTTACAAATGTGAATACAGAGTACAGGTTGTGTTAAAAGTGCTTATGCACACATAGTATAATATAACATATTGTGGGGAAAGAGAGTGGTGACTGTGCCTGGAATGTGCAGCGGTCGGCGGTTCTCATGGGAACGGGTGCTCTAACTCCTCCCTCCTTAGAATGGAACATCGTCGGGGATGTTCAACTGATGATTTCGGGGTGAAGGCCCTGGCTGGAGTTCTATGGGTTGATCCTTGGCTGGTCGTTTCTTCTTCTGAAAGGACCTTCTTTTGGCAATAACTGCGAAAATAATTGTACTAGTAATTGAAACAATGACATATAGAGTTATAATGTCCTCGATGTCTTAATTTTCTTGGATGTTTTCGAATTTGTGTATAGGTGACTTCAGATCTTGAATATTTTGGATGTTGATACTCATCGTTGGAATTATGGAATTTGGCTTGTGTTTAAATTGATTGGGAAATCTTCTAAGATGATTGATTTGCCGAAAGTACGTCTCGAAATTTTTGAAATTTGGTTTTTAAATTTCAATTGGCATTGGTGGATGTTTCCTTTTGTACGTACGCCGTTCAGTGATTTAATATGATCATCAGAAGTTTTGAAGAGATAATTTTTATTTGGTATGGTGGTTACAAATTCAGTCTAGTATTTGGTTGGGGTAGAAATAAGGTGAAATAATTTGGAAATCAGTTTCGTAGTTAATAGGGATTTCTAGAAAATATACAATTTTATTTGAATTTAGTTTGTAATTAACTGTTATTAATTTTTCAAATTCTAACATATTTTCGAATGTTGGCTCTAAAGGGAATTCATTATTATGATAGTTGTAATTTTTATTTAGTTCTAAATAGGAACGTTTAATTTTATAATGCTAGGGTGCATTGTGTGTAATTTGCAAAAAGTTAATAATTTTTCTGATTGTAAAGTACTAAAAATCATACTGAATACGTTGTTTAGTTGTAAATATCGTGAATGGCTAATTTATTTAATTGCTGAGTTCCATCAATAACTATGTGCATTAGCTATTTAATTTTTGAATTTAAATTTTTTTTTTCATTATGCTTTATTGTTACAATGGTTTGATTAAATTCTCCTATTAACTGATGGTTAACGGAGTATAGATTTTTTAGTTGATCGATTAATTTGTGTTGGTTTGTTTTCAAATGATTCGAAATTTTATTATATCTTTTTTTTCATCTTCCGTATCTAAATTTAAATAGTGGATCCTAATCTGTTTCCTCTTTTATATCTAGGTTTTTCGTAATTAACAATTAAGTGACTAAACTTATCATCTATTGATTCTACTGTATAATTAATTATTTTATCGTGGTTAATAGAGTCTGTTAGGGTAACATTGTTTATGTAAATTGTGTGTTTGAGATTGTTGTGTTGTGTTTTTAAGTTATTGTACTGGTCGAATTTAGTCTGTTAATTGTATTCTGTAATGGATTTTGCAGGGGATTTTCTATAGGTGGCGGGATACGGCTTAATGCATCAGCGTTTGTATTCAGTTTACCTTTTTTATAGTCAAATTCTTCTAGCCTCAAGCGCCATCGAACTAATTTGGAATTTGGTTCCTTGAGTGAAAATAACCACTGCAATGGTTTGTGGTCTGTAATGACTTTAAACTTTCTGCCGAATAGATAAGGCCTGAAATATTTGGTCGCCCAGACAATAGCAAGTAATTCCTTTTCAATAGTGGAATAATTTTGTTCTGATTCGTTAAGTGTTCTACTGGCAAATGAAATAGGTAAATCTGATCCGATAGTTCCTTGTGATAACACAGCACCGATAGCATAATTACTTGCGTCCGTCGTAAGGTTGAATGGTTTGGTAAAATCAGGATATTGGATGATTGGTTCGTTGACAAGGAGATTTTTACATGTGTCGAAACATGCAACATACTCGGGATTATTAATATCTATTTCTGCTCCCTTTTAGTAGCATTAGTAGCATTTAGTAAGGGGCTTGGTGATTTTTGCGAAATTTTGAATAAATTTTCTGTAGTAACCTAGTAAGCCTAGGAAACCTTTTATCTGTTTTGTAGCTTTAGGAATTGGGTAATTTTTGATTGCCAAAATTTTATCCGGATTAGGCTTGACGCCTTCAGGGGTGACTACATGACCTAAGTACGCTACCTCTTTGCATAGGAATTCAGATTTGTCAAGCTGAATTTTTAAGTTAGCCTTTTTAAGTCTATCAAATACCGCGCGCAAACTTTCAATGTGTTCTTGCAGGCTCGTACTAAATATAATTACGTCGTCGAGATATACGAGACAAATTTTATTCAGTAAATTTCTTAGCACATTGTTATATTATACTATGTGTGCATAAGCACTTTTAACACAACCTGTACTCTGTATTCACATTTGTAAGTCAGTTACTGTTGAGAGATTGAAGTATCAACTTGTATGAAAAATCTAATGTAATCTTTCGTTGTCAAATAATAAAAAAATTTTTATTCTAACCGTAAATCACGTTTACGTTACTTATATATATATATATATATATATATATATATATATATATATATATATTAGGGTGGGTCGAAAATTTTAGATTTGAGACGGGTAGTGAAAAAATGATAGTTTTTATGATTCTATGTAAGGGAGCGACCGTGGTTTCGATCATGGGTTTACCCCCAGCTCGCACAAATGCCTCAAAAATTGCCATTTTGGTAGTTTTTTCATATTTCACCCAATAGCTCATACTGTACATGTTATATGTGCGACTTTTTGGTCACAAATTACTCATGGGTCTTCAACCTTTAGATAAAGTCCATTGGGACCATATTTTGATGGTAAACCGGTAGAGTTATTGCCCTCTGAAAATATCGATTTTTGGGGGTAAAACTGCGAGATGCTTGTTACAATGATAAATAGGTAACGATTAGCTTTTAAACCACTCCATTTACTAATTTAGACTCTAAACTGCACCGCAAGCGCCTAAAGTTGGTTTTCGACCGAAGAAAAACTTTGTTTCTGATATTCATTTTCGATTTTTTAAACACGAGACGCTTATTAAAGTGATTAATAGATGATGATTAGCTTCTAATCCACTCATTGTTTAAATTTAGAATCTAAATTGCACCGCAAGCTTATGTAGTTAATTTTCGACCGAAAGACAATTTTGTTTTTGACGTTTAGTTTCGACTTTTTGGCTGAAATTGACAAAAAATGTTGAGATTAATATTGCTGTGATTAATTGCTTATAATGGTATTGTAAATCAATCTATGTACAAATTCTGCATTTGAATTTACTTGTTAGCATATCAAGCTGATTTTTTACCAAAAAAAAATCTTTACAATTTATAAGTCTACTTTTTAAGTATTTTCAAAATTTCGTTTTCAATTTTATTTTATTTTTTTTTTTCATAGATTGATCTTTCAAGATATGTCATGAAATTATTTTCCAAGCGTTATTAAAGCGCAGACAATATAAATGTTTTACTGAAATCTGAGAGCTGTTGCGGCCGTTGCATCGGCCGCCATTACTGTTCCATAAAAATCCTTTGCATTGGTTCATTTGTCAGTTACATGGCAATGAACTGATATATCGTCATCTGTTCGAATCGTTGGATGGTCGCAAAACAGGACCGGTTGCATTTTCAGGACCCATAAGCAAATCAATAATGAAATGTGAAGAATTGGAAGATGTCGACTTTGAACCAATCAGAAGTAGCTTACCAGACATTACTGCTGATGATTTGAGTAAAGATCAGAAATAACTTTTGGAGATTAGTAGGGCAGTGGCAGCGGGTCACTGTTCGCAAGACTTGGCAAATAGAAACCCAGGTCCTATTTCGCATTCCCAATGGGTAACAACTGATAATCGTTTACTCAGGCTGTATATTGGGACTGAAAACCCCTCTGATAACTTGCGAACTTTGGTTGAGCTGATAATGAGAGTGTACGTACCAGCCTGGTTCACAATTAAAATGAATCCCTGGTGTTTTGACGGTGCCAAGAATTTGTGGAAAGTGATCTCGATGTCGCGAAGTCAGCCAGAAAGTGTGTTGACAGTAATAGATCCGGTCATACAGAGAATGCATTTTTCGGTCATTCGGAAAACGTCCTATTGGGTATGATCGTTGACGATCTGTTGGACGTTAGACTCAAAGCCTTGGACATAATTTTAGAATGTCGTGAATCAGCTGGAAACGGTGTCCGTGATTTTAAAATCCCAACATTACATTTTAAAGCTGCAGATTACACGGAATTGATAGATTGGTCAAATGTAACTGAACCTCCCCTATTGAAAAGAATTCCCAGCGAAATATTGCGGGAACTTGTGATAGAAGGTCAGACAGAAGTGATAGACATGTTAAAATTTCCTTGCCATACACAGGCCGTTGAAAGGCATATCAAACTCGTCACTCGCGCTTCGCATCTCGTGTGCGGGCAAAATGCTCGAGAGTCAAATATTAGAAACACTTTAGATTCTCAAAAGAAAATGCCAACGTTCGAGACAAAACGAGATTATAGACTGTAATATTATAAATAAAAATAAATGAAAACATAATAATGCATCATACTGTTCATTACACTTCTTTCAGTTATATAGTTGTGTGCCTCTGCAAATGTATCATTTTCCTTGAATCCATATCTTATGAATCTGATATCAAGTTAATGTTCTCAATGAGTGTAGAGAATTAGTTTAGTACACTATATTCAACATTTTGTTAACCAAACCTGACATAGGCACATCAGGAAATAAAAAGTCGAAAATAGGCTTAAACAAAAGTTTTCTTCGGTCGGAATTCAGTTTAATGAGCTAACGGTGAAGTTAAGATGTTAAATTAGGACAGAGAGTGGTTTTTAAATCCACATTTAGAAAATTTATCACAGCAATAATCATCTCGACATTTTCGACAATTTAAGCTAAAATGTCGAAAGTAAACGGCAAAAACAAAGTTTTCCTTCGGTCGAAAGTGAACTACATAAGCTTGCAGTGCAGTTTAGATTCTAAACGTATACAATGAGTGGATTAGAAGCGAATCATCACCTATTAATCACTTTAATAAGAGTCTCGTGTTTTTTCGCCAATTTGAGGTAAAAAATGTTACAATGATAAATAGGTAACGATTAGCTTTTAAACCACTCCATTTACTAATTTAGACTCTAAACTGCACCGCAAGCGCCTAAAGTTGGTTTTCGACCGAAGAAAAACTTTGTTTCTGACATTCATTTTCGATTTTTTACCTCAAATTGGCGAAAAAACACGAGACTCTTATTAAAGTGATTAATAGGTGATGATTCGCTTCTAATCCACTCATTGTATACGTTTAGAATCTAAACTGCACTGCAAGCTTATGTAGTTCACTTTCGACCGAAGGAAAACTTTGTTTTTGCCGTTTACTTTCGACATTTTAGCTTAAATTGTCGAAAATGTCGAGATGATTATTGCTGTGATAAATTTTCTAAATGTGGATTTAAAAACCACTCTCTGTCCTAATTTAACATCTTAACTTCACCGTTAGCTCATTAAACTGAATTCCGACCGAAGAAAACTTTTGTTTAAGCCTATTTTCGACTTTTTATTTCCTGATGTGCCTATGTCAGGTTTGGTTAACAAAATGTTGAATATAGTGTACTAAACTAATTCTCTACACTCATTGAGAACATTAACTTGATATCAGATTCATAAGATATGGATTCAAGGAAAATGATACATTTGCAGAGGCACACAACTATATAACTGAAAGAAGTGTAATGAACAGTATGATGCATTATTATGTTTTCATTTATTTTTATTTATAATATTACAGTCTATAATCTCGTTTTGTCTCGAACGTTGGCATTTTCTTTTGAGAATCTAAAGTGTTTCTAATATTTGACTCTCGAGCATTTTGCCCGCACACGAGATGCGAAGCGCGAGTGACGAGTTTGATATGCCTTTCAACGGCCTGTGTATGGCAAGGAAATTTTAACATGTCTATCACTTCTGTCTGACCTTCTATCACAAGTTCCCGCAATATTTCGCTGGGAATTCTTTTCAATAGGGGAGGTTCAGTTACATTTGACCAATCTATCAATTCCGTGTAATCTGCAGCTTTAAAATGTAATGTTGGGATTTTAAAATCACGGACACCGTTTCCAGCTGATTCACGACATTCTAAAATTATGTCCAAGGCTTTGAGTCTAACGTCCAACAGATCGTCAACGATCATACCCAATAGGACGTTTTCCGAATGACCGAAAAATGCATTCTCTGTATGACCGGATCTATTACTGTCAACACACTTTCTGGCTGACTTCGCGACATCGAGATCACTTTCCACAAATTCTTGGCACCGTCAAAACACCAGGGATTCATTTTAATTGTGAACCAGGCTGGTACGTACACTCTCATTATCAGCTCAACCAAAGTTCGCAAGTTATCAGAGGGGTTTTCAGTCCCAATATACAGCCTGAGTAAACGATTATCAGTTGTTACCCATTGGGAATGCGAAATAGGACCTGGGTTTCTATTTGCCAAGTCTTGCGAACAGTGACCCGCTGCCACTGCCCTACTAATCTCCAAAAGTTATTTCTGATCTTTACTCAAATCATCAGCAGTAATGTCTGGTAAGCTACTTCTGATTGGTTCAAAGTCGACATCTTCCAATTCTTCACATTTCATTATTGATTTGCTTATGGGTCCTGAAAATGCAACCGGTCCTGTTTTGCGACCATCCAACGATTCGAACAGATGACGATATATCAGTTCATTGCCATGTAACTGACAAATGAACCAATGCAAAGGATTTTTATGGAACAGTAATGGCGGCCGATGCAACGGCCGCAACAGCTCTCAGATTTCAGTAAAACATTTATATTGTCTGCGCTTTAATAACGCTTGGAAAATAATTTCATGACATATCTTGAAAGATCAATCTATGAAAAAAAAAATAAAATAAAATTGAAAACGAAATTTTGAAAATACTTAAAAAGTAGACTTATAAATTGTAAAGATTTTTTTTTGGTAAAAAATCAGCTTGATATGCTAACAAGTAAATTCAAATGCAGAATTTGTACATAGATTGATTTACAATACCATTATAAGCAATTAATCACAGCAATATTAATCTCAACATTTTTTGTCAATTTCAGCCAAAAAGTCGAAACTAAACGTCAAAAACAAAATTGTCTTTCGGTCGAAAATTAACTACATAAGAAACAAAGTTTTTCTTCGGTCGAAAACCAACTTTAGGCGCTTGCGGTGCAGTTTAGAGTCTAAATTAGTAAATGGAGTGGTTTAAAAGCTAATCGTTACCTATTTATCATTGTAACAAGCATCTCGCAGTTTTACCCCCAAAAATCGATATTTTCAGAGGGCAATAACTCTACCGGTTTACCATCAAAATATGGTCCCAATAGACTTTATCTAAAGGTTGAAGACCCATGAGTAATTTGTGACCAAAAAGTCGCACATATAACATGTACAGTATGAGCTATTGGGTGAAATATGAAAAAACTACCAAAATGGCCATTTTTGAGGCATTTGTGCGAGCTGGGGGTAAACCCATGATCGAAACCACGGTCGCTCCCTTACATAGAATCATAAAAACTATCATTTTTTCACTACCCGTCTCAAATCTAAAATTTTCGACCCACCCTAATATATATATATATATATATATATATATATATATATATATGTTGAGACGCCACTGCTTCCGCAGCCGCTCTCCGGTTTATCACCAACACCCAGCGCTATCTGTTGAGCGCCACCAACTAACTTTAGGTTTAGTTATATTTCTCGCTGTTAAATTATTGTAAAATTGACTTGTCTTGTAACTCGCTTTCGCTGTGCACCAAGTCGCACGTTGTTTTTACACAATTCGCTTTTTACGCTAAATTAATTACGCTCAAGTGTTTAGTGCTAATATTAAACATTCTTTCAGCTTTCCGCATACGCATTTATTGTTATTTCAATTGGGAAAGATTTTGCACTGCTACCAGCAACATTTTGTCACTAAGTATAAGTTTGAATAATTTTGTATTTGCTACTGTTTCGTAAGTACGCTTTATTTATATGTATCATCGCACAATCAATCCATCTCGTTGTTTGGTTATAAGTTAATTCAATTCTGTAATTCTGGTTTATTTTAAAGTCATTCATTCCTGTGGGCTATTGTACAATATTTAGATATTTTTTGGGTATTAAAATAGTTCCTAGTTTGTGTTTGCAAATTTACCTATTGTTTCCCATACTCGCCTCAGGTTGTTCAGCCCTTCAGGCACCTTCGTTTGCGTTATTGGGGAATTCAATCCCTCCTGTGGCTCTCTTTCATTTACATTGTTGCACTAGCTTATCTTTCTTTCTCTTTGTTGATTAGACCACGTGACTACAGTTAGCTTTGTCACTTCCTGACGCATTATTTGTGGGCCTGCCCCTATTATCGTGTCTCTCCTTCAGCAAAGAGCTACCATCTTTGTGTTAAGTCTTCCAGAGCAGCTCCTGGAAGTGAAGAACGTCCGTACCTTCTCCTTCCAGCATTGCATCACTCTGCCTTACTTTCTGCTCTCATTCTCTCTCTACGCAATCCCCGCGAAACGACCCCTCGGTCGAACATTTGGTCCTTCGAGCCGGATGTGCATCATTCTCTCTCTGCGCAATTCCCGCAAAACGACCTCTCGGTCGAACATTTGGTCCTTCGAGCCGGATGTGCATCATTCTCTCTCTGCGCAATTCCCGCAAAACGACCTCTCGGTCGAACATTTGGTCCTTCGAGCCGGATCGTAGCGGGCCTTTGGAACCCTTCACGCTTTTCGCATCTACATCGGTTTTTCGTTTTGTACTTTACTGCAAATCCGTCGTGAAATCGATTTCGTTTATTCTCCTACTAAAGTCCCATCGGCGAGTGCTACGCTCTTGTTTATTTGCATCATTTACTTGTTCGCACCTGTCCAATATGGCGGAATTACTAATTGCTACTATTAAACGCAATTTTTGCACATGTTTCATTGAAACTTTAGAATCTTTAATAAAACAATCTGCCAGTGACCCTGACGCAATTGCTGAAGCTCGCACTCAATACGAGCAACTATCAGAACGTGTTCAGGAATATGAAACTCATCATGTTCAAATCATGATACACAAAGACAACGCTACTAAACAAGATGACCTCCTTATCGAATACAATGATTTTCAAACTGCTGTTCGTAAAATAAAAACAATATTTAAAAAACCACCATTCTGTATTTCGGGAGATTCGTCCCAACTAGATGTTCTGAATACTGGTTTCACATCACAAGTATCTTCACAATCACAGTGCTTCGCTAGACTTCCCAAACTAGACATACCTGGTTTCGCTGGTGAAATTGCGAACTGGAATTCATTTTATGATCTATTTAACAGTTCTATTCATAATAATGACACCTTACAATCCGCCCTAAAATTTCAGTATTTGAAATCACTCTTGAAAGGAGAACCCCTGGCACTTGTGAAAAACCTGTCACTGACTGATGACAACTACGCGATTGCTCGAAAACTCCTAGAAGGTCGCTACGCTCATAAAAGACTGATATCGTCACATCATCTTCAAATGCTGATAGATTTGCCCAAACCAATCCCGCTAAACTATAAAACCGCAACTACATTCGTTTCTTCCATTCATGAGCACACCGAAGCTTTAAAATCTAATAACGAACCTGTAGACGCATGGAGCTCACTGATCGCATTTATTTTAGCCTCAAAACTAGATACAGAAACTCGAAATGACTTTGAACGCACTCTAGGCAAAGACAACTTGCCAACTCTTGATGAACTATTATCGTTTTTAAACAGTTTTGCACAATCCCAGCAATGGCAAAGTGTCCACAATACTCGCGCTGTTCCACATGGACACAAAAATGTGATCTCCAGTCCCAGATCACCTAAACATTCAACGCAAGGATACATGAAAACGTCAGCATTTGTCTCAACAACCAATGAAACCAAATGCGCTATCTGTTCACAATCACATTCGTTATTTAGATGCATGGAGCCATCAGCTCGTCTTAATATTGTACGCACAAGCAATTGTTGCCGAAATTGCTTATCTCCGATTCATAACACAAACCAATGCCAGTCCAAGGTAAATTGTAAAACGTGCAATAGACGACATCACACGATGTTGCATTTGAATCATATTCAATCTCCAAAGGCAGAAACTGTCAATCGTTCTTCACCGATCGAAAATCTCAACCATCAGACCGTCGCAATCAACTCCAGTCCTTCTCAAACTGTTGGGAATGAAATCTCATTATTTTCACAGAGTCATTCGACTCCCTTTGTTTTATTAGGAACAGCAATAGTCCTAATAACTGATTCTGCAGGCACTTGGCACCCTGTCCGAGCATTATTTGACAGTGGCAGTGAATCATCATTCATCACGTCTGAGTGTACAAATCGCTTAAATTTAGCAAGTTTTCCTGCTAACATCACTGTAACAGGATTCGGTAATACTACTTCATCTAGTATTATCCGAGGTACTACTACACTTCGTTTGCGTTCTATGCATCAATAGTCTCCTATTTACAATCTTTCAACAATTGTAGTCTCGCATATTATCAGGAACCTTCCTAAAGCACAGCTAAACACTGACATTCTAAATCAGTTCAAACAGTTACAATTGGCCGATCCCGACTTTATAACGCCCGCACCCACTGAACTATTACTAGGAGCCGATCTTTACTTTAATATTATTACAGGTCGCAAAACTAACAGTTCTATTGGGCCTATCGCTCTTGAAACCACCCTCGGTTGGATCGTTTCCGGCCCAGTCGCCATTCCAACCAGTCCGCAAGTCAACACATTATTGACTGTCCAAGAATCTATCTCCGGAACTCTCACTAAATTCTGGGAGTTGGAGGAGATTCCCAACAATCACGCCCTCCGTGATGACGATCGCTTAGCTGAAGACATATTCACGAAGCAACATCTACGCCTGAACTCTGGTCGGTATGTCGTCCCGCTCCTTCTCAAACAACATCCCATTGAGTTAGGAAACTCTTACACTAATGCCCTACGCTGTCTTCAAACACTACAACGGCGTCTAGCATCTAACAAAACGCTCAACCACGAATATCAACAATTCATGAGGGACTATCTAACGTAGAATCACATGTCGCTTCTTCTTCCAGAACTAGATAACCAAAATGAAGGATTTTACCTTCCTCACCATGGTGTCCTTCGCGACAACAATTCTACAACCAAACTAAGAGTTGTTTTCAATGGTTCGAAGAAAACTCCCTTAAATACTTCACTTAATGAAAATCTACTGACCGGTCCTGCTCTCCAGGCAGATCTAACTTCAATAATTATTAAGTCACGCTTTCATAAAATTATATTCACGGCAGACATCAGACAAATGTACCGCCAGATTCTCATATCTGAGGATAATCGAATCTATCAAAAGATTCTGTGGAGTTTTGACCTAAATTCTCCACCACAGACTTACGTATTAAACACAGTCACATACGGGACAACCAGTGCTCCATTCTTAGCAATCCGCTCGCTACATCAGCTCGCTAAGGATGAAGAAACAAATTTCCCGAACGCTGCAAAAATTATTCTGTCTGACACCTATGTAGACGACATCATAACTGGAGCTGATTCTTTGTCTGAAGCTCTCAATCTGCAGCATGAACTAATCGAGTTATTAAAAACTGCTGGATTAGAGCTACGTAAGTGGACAAGCAACCATCCTGATATCCTAGATACTGTCTCCGAAAAGTATCGCGATTTCTCGTTTTCATACGACTCCAATAACAAAGAATCTGTGAAGATTTTAGGATTGATCTGGAATCCGTCATCAGATTATTTTACATATAAAATTAATTTACCACATCATTCATGCACAAAGCGCAATATACTGTCTGACATTGCACGAATCTTTGATCCTGCAGGATGGTTATCACCAATAATCATGCTCGCGAAACGGATCATGCAAGAGCTCTGGATCTCAGGCTCTGATTGGGACTCTCCAGTTCCTGAACACTTGCGATTAAACTGGAATTCTTTCCGATCTCAACTTACAACCTTATCTGCTCTCAATATACCCCGTCATATTGACGTAAATGGTACACTAACTCTGGCTGGCTTCTGTGACGCATCTGAAGCAGGTTACGCTGCTGTAGTATACATTCACTCTGACTATCTTGGATCCAAACCCACACAGACATTCCTTCTCACTGCCAAGACTAAAGTGGCTCCTACCAAACGCATTTCGCTTCCGCGGCTAGAACTCTGCGCTGCACTTCTATTATCCCGCTTAATCTCGCACCTAACGAAAACTCTAAAACTCGAATTTTCAGAAATTTATGCCTGGTCTGATTCAACAATCGCTCTGTCAAGGATACGTGCTCCACCATACAAATGGAAAACTTTCGTCAGCAACAGAATCGCAGAAATTCAAGACAATCTACCTCAAAATCACTGGCATTATATCCGTTCGCCAGAAAACCCCGCTGACTGCGCTTCACGAGGTATATCAGCAGACGAGCTCCTGTCCCACCCACTCTGGTGAACAGGCCCTTCTTGGCTGCGAGACCATCGCCACAACTGGCCGCTAACTCAGCCAACTGATCGCTCATTACCGAATCATTTGTCACTGGAGGAAGCCAAGACAACTTTAGTTGTTGAAGATGATCAGCCGAACAATCTTCTTCATAAATATTCAAATCTTAATACATTGCTTAGAATAACCGCTCGATGCTTTCGATTCTATAATAAGTTGCGTCGACCTGAAGGTACCTCAAATTCCTTTATAATGACATCAGAACTCGATGATGCACTAATACGCTGGGTTAAAATTGTACAACTTGAAGTTTTCCAAGAAGAAATCACCAAAATCTCTCGCGGAGAACATTGTCGCAAACACATTCGAATTTTAAATCCATTCCTCGATGATGACGGTCTCTTACGCGTCGGTGGTAGAATCCGCAACTCCAACTTAAACTACAATCAAAAACATCCACTACTTCTACCTTCACATCATCGATTCACACATCTTGTGATTCAACACTTTCATATAAAATACCAGCATCCGTCGCCCCGAACCCTTCAAGCGATCTTAAATCGTCAGTTCTGGATCCTGGCTGCTCTCCGCGTCATTCGTAGCTACTCAGCCAAATGCATCAAATGTTTTCGATGCAATCCCGCTGCACCACACCCAAATGGGTGACCTGCCTGCAAACAGAGTTATACAGCTAAAACCTTTCGATGTGGCAGGCGTAGACTACGGTGGTCCATTTCACGTAACTCCGTACAAGAAGAAAGGGTTTAAATCAATTAAAGCATACCTCTGCCTCTTCGTATGCTTTTCAACAAAAGCGCTGCATCTAGAACTCGCATCAGATCTGTCTACCGACGCCTTCATTCTCGCTTTCCGTCGCTTCCTCGCTAGACGCGGTAGATGCTCTCATATCTACAGCGACTCAGGCACTAATTTTGTTGGTGCTAAAAGTTATTTCACTGACTTACAAAAATTCGTCGCCTCCAGTGGTTACAATGAACATCTAGCCAATCAACTCGCTTCCAACGGTACTCAATGGCATTTGAATCCGCCTTCTGCTCCGCACTTCGGTGGACTCTGGGAGGCCGGTATCAAGTCCATTAAATTCCACCTTTCACGTGTTATAGGCTCTCAGATACTCACGCTCGAAGAATTCAACACTCTGTTGTGCCAGATAGAGTCTATTTTGAACTCTAGGCCACTGAGCCCACTTTCTGCTAATCCAAATGATCTACATGCGTTAACCCCTAACCATATTATCATTTTAGAAGCTGCTGTATGTCTTCCTGACAGGGACTACCTCAGTGGACCTGAGCATCGCCTCCATCGTTGGCAGCTGCTGCAGAGAACCCAGCAGGAGTTCTGGAAACGTTGGCACAATGAGTACCTAAACACCCTGCAACAGCGCATGAAGTGGACGCGCTCTGCACCGAACCTGGAACCCAACCAGCTCGTGCTCATCAAAAATGAGTTGCTACCACCACTGCAGTGGAAATTGGGCCGCATCCTCAACGTGCATCCAGGTCGTGATGGCGTAGTCCGAGTCGCTGATGTGAGGACTGCTTCGGGCATTCTTTCCAGGCCCGTGGTGAAGCTGTGCCCTCTTCCGCAACCCTGAAAACTTGGTTTTGGCCGGCAGGATGTTGAGACGCCACTGCTTCCGCAGCCGCTCTCCGGTTTATCACCAACACCCAGCGCTATCTGTTGAGCGCCACCAACTAACTTTAGGTTTAGTTATATTTCTCGCTGTTAAATTATTGTAAAATTGACTTGTCTTGTAACTCGCTTTCGCTGTGCACCAAGTCGCACGTTGTTCTATTAACCTGTACGCCTCTTACGGCCACGTGTTTTTACACAATTCGCTTTTTACGCTAAATTAATTACGCTCAAGTGTTTAGTGCTAATATTAAACATTCTTTCAGCTTTCCGCATACGCATTTATTGTTATTTCAATTGGGAAAGTTTGAATAATTTTGTATTTGCTACTGTTTCGTAAGTACGCTTTATTTATATGTATCATCGCACAATCAATCCATCTCGTTGTTTGGTTATAAGTTAATTCAATTCTGTAATTCTGGTTTATTTTAAAGTCATTCATTCCTGTGGGCTATTGTACAATATTTAGATATTTTTTGGGTATTAAAATAGTTCCTAGTTTGTGTTTGCAAATTTACCTATTGTTTCCCATTCTCGCCTCAGGTTGTTCAGCCCTTCAGGCACCTTCGTTTGCGTTATTGGGGAATTCAATCCCTCCTGTGGCTCTCTTTCATTTACATTGTTGCACTAGCTTATCTTTCTTTCTCTTTGTTGATTAGACCACGTGACTACAGTTAGCTTTGTCACTTCCTGACGCATTATTTGTGGGCCTGCCCCTATTATCGTGTCTCTCCTTCAGCAAAGAGCTACCATCTTTGTGTTAAGTCTTCCAGAGCAGCTCCTGGAAGTGAAGAACGTCCGTACCTTCTCCTTCCAGCATTGCATCACTCTGCCTTACTTTCTGCTCTCATTCTCTCTCTACGCAATCCCCGCGAAACGACCCCTCGGTCGAACATTTGGTCCTTCGAGCCGGATGTGCATCATTCTCTCTCTGCGCAATTCCCGCAAAACGACCTCTCGGTCGAACATTTGGTCCTTCGAGCCGGATGTGCATCATTCTCTCTCTGCGCAATTCCCGCAAAACGACCTCTCGGTCGAACAATATATATATATATATATATATATATATATATATATATACATTTGTAACGCGCCAATTTTGTAACGGCGCCAAAATTTGCTCACAATTTGCCCCGCGTGTTGGCGGCAAATTTGTAACGCAAAAACTGGTGTTACACGTAATCAACCATACGCTCCCTGGATGATGAACCCGGATGGAACGGTTGAACCACGGCTAAACTCAGTGAAGATGGGAGTGAGTCGGAGAAGGGTGTGATAAATCACAGAATTAATGGGCGCCAGCCGGCCTGAGCCGCGACCGGTTCAACAGGAGTATGACGGCCGACGAAAATCGGGATACGTCCCAGGAAGGGGATACGAGGGTGCACGAATACTCTAATAACAAGATCGTAGTACGGGAAACTGATAGATATATTGAAACAATTAACGAGCAAGTTATACAGGACACAATAGTTGATATTGCAATACAGTTGGATCGTAAATCCACTTAAGGCAGAACGCGTCAAAGCGGATACTAGCATAAACGAAGGCGGGGCGCTGCGTTTCGCCGTAGCGACTAGGGCTGCGGAAAAGTCTACCTCTAAAATGAACTGGCGTATACCGACGTATGACGTATCATTGGCCAATAATTCGTTTACGCGGCGCGACCGAACGTACTTGACTACAGAATCGCAGACCCTAACAACTATTACGTTGCACAAGCAACACACCTCGTCAGTGACCACAACGTCACTACAAATGATTCTACAAAATACTCTTAACTGGATTTTCACAAAAATACTGTAACTACTACTGGTAAACTCGATAATCAGTAACTCAATTAATCTCGTGAGCAGAAGGCACACGAACCAAAGTATAACAATACAACACATAAATCGCAAATACGACAACATATGATTACACAAAAAATAATTAATAAATAAAAACAAATGATTGTGGCTTAGCTGTATGGCGTCCAGGCGCTAACGGGAAAGGTGGCAGCAGTGACACAACTCGATATGTCAACCGGATGTCCAGAATCGTCACTTCCCAAGATGGCGGACAATCACGTGAAATGGGAACGTCACGCAGCGTCACTTCCGCTACACGTGGTTTCTCTTCTTTTCCCAAACTGCTGGGCTTTAATAATTATCAGGACTCCTCCAATGCAATGCCAGGAACACGGAACACAGCATGGACCACAGCAATACGTACACACGTAAGAACGTAAAACGTGAAACGTAAAATATAAAACGTAAGACGTCAAAACGTAAGCGTCAAAACGTAAGCGTCAAAACGTAAGACGTAACAAAAGTGGACGCAAAAACGAACGTAAAATGAAACGAACGTAAACTAAAACGAACGTAAAAATGAAACGAATGTAAAAAAATGAAAAGATGACGTCGAAATTAAAAATGAACGTAGACGTAAAAAAAAATGAAAAGCCTAAAACAAAAGAATGCAATTAGGACCAGGTGCGAGGGGAAAGCTACTAACAGGCTAACTTTACTTGACAAAAGTAGATTAGATATTGAACGAATAGAAATTCTTTTTACCTGAGTTCTTGGGCGGCTTTCACGTGAATGAGATATGCGACTTTTCCTATTGGAAACTTAATCCGGAACAACTCCGACGAATAATGCTATCCCACTGATGCAATATTCACTAAATGGAACTAGATCGGTAATCCCCACACGGGTATTTCGCAAACAAAACAGGTTTGCCGAAATATAACTGAACTAGCCCAACTTCCAATATTCAAAATCTCACAACCTCAGCAACGAAACGTCGTTCGAAAAAAAAAAACGAAATCGTCGTTCAAAGTCAAAACTCGCAAAAATCTGCCAAAAAGAGAGCGCGATGCGCGAAGACGAAGATAGCCTCAGTCTAACTTCTGAGAGGTGTCGGTAAGGAAACAAAACTAGGAAACACTATTATCGACCGAGACATGATGATTGTTGTTGATTAGCAAAGAAAATGACAAATTTGAAATGAATAAATAAGCTTAAAATAAATATTATACTGGGAATAAAATTAAGTTAAAGAAGAAAACAAATAAACTATTTATTTAATGAACTCGAACATTTTCAACCAGAGCTAACTTCGCTGCGAACGACCACTAATTGGGTGACAGCTAAGCTAAACAAAACAACGTGCCTAACCAACAAAATAAAGCAACTAAACAAGGGAAATGAATTTAAGTTTTGCTACTACATGAATACTGAAAGCGGGGAATCTAAATTAAGCTAGGTATGAGGGAATTTAATCGGTCAATATTTAATTGAGAATTCGTTTCAGGTGAAGATACACAAAAATAATTTAAGCAGAATAAAATTATGACGGATGACAAAAAATGAACGTAACAAATCCCCCCTCTACTCCCATGAGGAAAAATTTCACAAAAAATTTTACCTCACTCAGAGGTGAAAAACTCGCTAAACCTAACAATAAGAACTAACTTATTTACATATTCTCGTGATCTACTTTTAGCTCATCTGGGGCAGGCTTTAAATCCTTAACGTGCCAATGACCACGTTCCTTGCTGCTTTCGTCTTCTAACTCGTAAACGACGTTTGAAATCTTTTTGCGGACTTTGAAGGGTCCAACATACTTGGCGGCTAATTTGCTAGCATAATTATCGGCGGCACTAGACAACTTGAAGTTCCTCCTCCACACGGTCTGACCGACGCAATATTCGACCGGACGTCGTCGTAGATTGTAGCGTTGTCTAGCTTGGTTTTGCGCTTGGTCTAGCCTCTTACGTACGTCGCTATAAAGCTTCTCAAAGCCAGCAGGTCTCGTCTTACATACGTTCTGCCTGTCAAAATCGACACCTCCCTCCGTCGTGAAGGCATCTGCTGGATATTCAGCACCAGACAACACCTGTTCTCTTCCGAAATTAGCGAAATATGGAGTGAACCCAGTAACTTCATGTGTCAATGTCCTAATGGCACAACTCACTGATGGCAAGTACACATCCCATTGTTGATGATTTTCTCGCACATACGATGACAGCATGGTTTTCACCACTCGGTTAACTCGCTCGGTGGGATTGTTCTGCGGGTGATAAAGGGCATTAAAAAGAATTTTGACGTCATACTTCGCACACATGTTTTGAAATTCGTTACTGCGAAATTGAACACCGTTGTCGCATATAAGGTATTGTGCTACTCCAAACAAAAGAAACACTTCATTTTCGATACGGTTAGTGACTGCCTGTGCAGTCGCGGTTCGAAGCGGAAAAGAAACAACAAATTTACTAAAATAATCGCAGACGACGAGTATAAACTTATAGCCACGGGGAGTCCTAGGAATAGGTCCCATGATATCAGCACTTATAAGCTGAAAAGGGCGAAAAACTCGGGGGCGTGTCCCCATTAATCCTGGAGCACATTTCTGAACAGCTTTACAAGACATACAAACAGTACAACGCCGAACATAACGAGCAACGTCATTCCTCATTTTCGGCCAGTAATATTGATGGCGCAATTTGTTGTAGGTTTTAAAAACACCTGGGTGACCTGAAGTAGGCTTGTTATGAGCAGACTCAAGTATGTGTTTCCGCTGATCTTTTGGAACCACCATTTTCCAATCTTCGTATTCCTCTCCTAACTCGGGGATCTTCGGCTTAAGGTATTTATAAAGGTTACCGTTTTCAACGCGCCATTGTGGATATCGGCGAGGCTTGTCAATGATTTTATTTTTCATCGAAAGGTACCATTTATCGGAAGATTCGATATTAGCTGAGGCAATGTCGGCTGCGTCCTGAACTGGGACAGCTCGAGAAAGACAGTCAGGTACGACATGTTCCTTGCCTTTGCGATGGATTATCGTAAAGTCATACTGCTGTATTTTTAGAGACCAACGGCAGAGTTTTCCAGTATGATCTTTCGTTCTGTTCAACAACCATAACAACGAGTGATGATCGGTGATGATTTCAAAGTGGCTACCTTCTAAATAGGGTCTGAGTTTTTCAAGGGCCCAAACAACTGCCAAACATTCCCTTTCGGTAGTAGTATAATTTCTCTCGGCCTTGCTCATCGATCGACTCAGAAAGCAGGTGACGCGTTCGCCGTCAGAAAAGTTTTGAGTCAACACAGCACCCAACCCATAGGCGCTAGCGTCAGTTTGAACGCAAAAAGGACGAGAAAAATCTGGACACGTCAATATTGGGGCGGAAACTAAACATTCCTTCAGAGTTTGAAATGCGGCTTGACATTCATCTGACCATAACCATTTTTTATTCTTCTTTAAGAGATTTGAAAGAGGAGAACTTACTGTGGAGAAATTCTTAACGAATCGTCTGTACCAAGAGGCCATTCCAAGGAAACTACGAACCTCTGATACACTCGTAGGTGTGGGAATATTTAAGATAGCGTTTACCTTATCTGGATTGACTCTCAATCCTTGCCTATCAACGATATATCCTAAATATTTCAGTTCGGGACGACAGAACTGACATTTTTCTCTGCTGAGCGTCAAGCCAGCGGTGAGAAGACGATCAAAATTTTTTTGTAGAATCTCTACATGTTGCTCAAAGTCCTCAGATATGACAATGATGTCATCCAAATATACAAACACGAATGGTTCTAGATCAGCTTTCAAAACGAGTTCAATCAGTCTTTGCCAAGTGGCTGGCGCGTTAGTGAGCCCGAATGGCATACGTTTAAATTGGTATAAACCACGACCAGGTATCGTAAATGCTGTATACTCACGACTAGATTTTCCCACGGGTATCTGCCAATACGCAGACTTAATATCGAGAGAACTTAAAAATTTTGCGCCTCTCAATCTATCAAGAATACTGGAAACATACGGAATAGGGTATGCATCTTTTTTTGTAACTTTATTAAGTCGACGATAGTCGACACAGAATCTATATTCACCATCCTTTTTAGGAACCATAAGAATTGGACTCGACCAAGGACTGGATGATGGCTCTATTATGTCATTTTGCAGCATCGCCTCTAATTCGGTATCGATATGACGCTGTAAAACAGGTGAGACCGGGTAGTACCTTTGTTTGATAGGTGAAGAGTCAAGTACAACAATATTGTGTTCAACAAGTTGAGTACATCCCAAAGTAGATGTCATACGAATCCATTGCGTATCAAGAAAATTAGTTAATCGTGACTGTTGCTTTTCACTCAAATCAGAATTACAAGACATACCGGTATTAGTATCAAGAGTGGCTACTGAAGAGAAATTCCACACATCCCGATTTAAGTCCGGAACTATTCCCATAGTTCGCCAAAAATCCATACCTAAAATTACCTTACTCGTCACTTCGGGTACTACTAAAAATGTTACTAATTTTATTTTATTCATTAGAAGAACTGGTACTGTTACTGAACCAAGACTGTAACATTCCTTTCCGTCGGCAACTGTGCAACCTGGTGCATCAGTCTGATCTAACCTTAAATTCATACCTTGAAGGATCTTCCAGCCTTCCCTACCTATAATAGATCTCGTGGCTCCAGAGTCTAAAAGACCAAGGAACTTACAACCAAAAATTACAATTTCGAGATACGGACGTTGATCTCCGCCTAAATGAGATATGATGAAATTAACGATAGCTAAATTTTTCTCTTCCTCCAGACGTTTGACCGAAATGGATGAGACAGGAGACGCGCTACGGTCCGTTAGCGACTCCTTCGTTCGTTTCCCGAACACTTGGGGCACGTTCGTACAGTTACGTCAGCCCTACCACATTTGTAACAATACTCACGTTTTTGTTGTCGACAATTCCGAGCTATATGACCAACCGACTGACAATTCCAACATTTGTAGTCCTGTCTAGATGTCGATGCAAGTGGAGCATCAGTCGCATGAATTGCCGGTGCTCTAGATCTGCCGTAATAAGCAAGATCGGGCTCAAGCAAATGTTTGCGATTGGACGGCGGTGGTTGATAGTGTTCCACCATCTGTCGGGTAACCTCCAGCTGTTTACACACTGATAACAACTGTTCCACGGATGTAATCGTTGCTAATCCAATGCCCTGGATATAATATGGTAGTACGTTCCTTCGTAAAACTTGCAACTTCTCTAACTCGCTTGGTTTTACAGGTAATCGGTTGAACATGTTAATCATGGTGGCTATGTATGCTCCGACGGGTTCCTCGGCGCCTTGAGTTCGCGAGCGAATCTCGTCCCATAACTGCAATTCATAATCGTACGGCTCATATTCTTTCTTAAGGAGTTTGACAAAGTCGTCCCAGGAATGGATCTTAGATCGTACAGAGCGATACCAAAATAGTGCCGGTCCTCTCAACAATTCAATAGCAGAATCACAAAGTTCTGTTGGTGTGACATTCCGAGAAATGCTGTATTCATTGACTCGCTCCAAGAATGCATTCACGCTAAGTTCTTGCACGTTACCGTCAAATTTAAGGTCCCAATGAACCACTGGAATCTGCTTCCTTTGTGCGGCTGGTTCTGTAGCTCTCCTGGTATATGTTGGATGGTAATTGCGTTTCTCCTCTCCGTCATCGCTTTTCGTCATCACTTTGTCTTCTTCTTGCCGAAGTCGTGTTTCCAGCTGAGTGACAGATGCTTTAATGTCTTCTTCATCACTTGATATTCTAGCTAATCGAGAAAGCAAGTGTTGTATTTTTGTACCAATTTTTGATAAATCATTTTTCGTGGAAACATCTGAGAAATCCTCGACAAGTTGCTCCAGTTCGACTAACTTTCCAGTGCAAATATCGATCTCTGTTGCCGCATCTAACGCGGTGATTGGCGTATTCTCCAGTTCTCCGAGAGTTTCCGTAAGTAAACGTTTCTGTAGTTCTCTACGCAAGGCTATAATACTTAAACGATTCGCGTTCGCTACGCCGCGAACTTTTAGCTCGTACTCCAATTCGTCTTTACTAAGTCTCATTGGCTCCATTTTAAAATTCAAAGGAAGTCACGAGAATATAATGCAAAAGAAAATAGACAAAAAAACTATATAAACTATAAACTAACTTAAAGAAATTTAACTGACTAACCTAGAAGAATCTTAAAATTATACAACACAAACTGCGGATCTCATATAATATGAAAACGAGAAACGGAACACAAATACAGAGACAGCACGTAAATATAATAGGTGCAGCAAACGTAACCGACAATACAGTCCCACGAATTTGTGGCCGCACGTTTCTCTAGGCCTCTCGTTTCTCGGGGCCCCACGTTGGGCGCCAAATTTTGTAACGCGCCAATTTTGTAACGGCGCCAAAATTTGCTCACAATTTGCCCCGCGTGTTGGCGGCAAATTTGTAACGCAAAAACTGGTGTTACACGTAATCAACCATACGCTCCCTGGATGATGAACCCGGATGGAACGGTTGAACCACGGCTAAACTCAGTGAAGATGGGAGTGAGTCGGAGAAGGGTGTGATAAATCACAGAATTAATGGGCGCCAGCCGGCCTGAGCCGCGACCGGTTCAACAGGAGTATGACGGCCGACGAAAATCGGGATACGTCCCAGGAAGGGGATACGAGGGTGCACGAATACTCTAATAACAAGATCGTAGTACGGGAAACTGATAGATATATTGAAACAATTAACGAGCAAGTTATACAGGACACAATAGTTGATATTGCAATACAGTTGGATCGTAAATCCACTTAAGGCAGAACGCGTCAAAGCGGATACTAGCATAAACGAAGGCGGGGCGCTGCGTTTCGCCGTAGCGACTAGGGCTGCGGAAAAGTCTACCTCTAAAATGAACTGGCGTATACCGACGTATGACGTATCATTGGCCAATAATTCGTTTACGCGGCGCGACCGAACGTACTTGACTACAGAATCGCAGACCCTAACAACTATTACGTTGCACAAGCAACACACCTCGTCAGTGACCACAACGTCACTACAAATGATTCTACAAAATACTCTTAACTGGATTTTCACAAAAATACTGTAACTACTACTGGTAAACTCGATAATCAGTAACTCAATTAATCTCGTGAGCAGAAGGCACACGAACCAAAGTATAACAATACAACACATAAATCGCAAATACGACAACATATGATTACACAAAAAATAATGAATAAATAAAAACAAATGATTGTGGCTTAGCTGTATGGCGTCCAGGCGCTAACGGGAAAGGTGGCAGCAGTGACACAACTCGATATGTCAACCGGATGTCCAGAATCGTCACTTCCCAAGATGGCGGACAAGCACGTGAAATGGGAACGTCACGCAGCGTCACTTCCGCTACACGTGGTTTCTCTTCTTTTCCCAAACTGCTGGGCTTTAATCCCTTGGCAATAATTATCAGGACTCCTCCAATGCAATGCCAGGAACACGGAACACAGCATGGACCACAGCAATACGTACACACGTAAGAACGTAAAACGTGAAACGTAAAATAAAAACGTAAGACGTCAAAACGTAAGCGTCAAAACGTAAGCGTCAAAACGTAAGACGTAACAAAAGTGGACGCAAAAACGAACGTAAAATGAAACGAACGTAAACTAAAACGAACGTAAAAATGAAACGAACGTAAAAAAATGAAAAGATGACGTCGAAATTAAAAATGAACGTAGACATAAAAAAAAATGAAAAGCCTAAAACAAAAGAATGCAATTAGGACCAGGTGCGAGGGGAAAGCTACTAACAGGCTAACTTTACTTGACAAAAGTAGATTAGATATTGAACGAATAGAAATTCTTTTTACCTGAGTTCTTGGGCGGCTTTCACGTGAATGAGATATGCGACTTTTCCTATTGGAAACTTAATCTGGAACAACTCCGACGAATAATGCTATCCCACTGATGCAATATTCACTAAATGGAACTAGATCGGTAATCCCCACACGGGTATTTCGCAAACAAAACAGGTTTGCCGAAATATAACTGAACTAGCCCAACTTCCAATATTCAAAATCTCACAACCTCAGCAACGAAACGTCGTTCGAAAAAAAAAAACGAAATCGTCGTTCAAAGTCAAAACTCGCAAAAATCTGCCAAAAAGAGAGCGCGATGCGCGAAGACGAAGATAGCCTCAGTCTAACTTCTGAGAGGTGTCGGTAAGGAAACAAAACTAGGAAACACTATTATCGACCGAGACATGATGATTGTTGTTGATTAGCAAAGAAAATGACAAATTTGAAATGAATAAATAAGCGTAAAATAAATATTATACTGGGAATAAAATTAAGTTAAAGAAGAAAACAAATAAACTATTTATTTAATGAACTCGAACATTTTCAACCAGAGCTAACTTCGCTGCGAACGACCACTAATTGGGTGACAGCTAAGCAAAACAAAACAACGTGCCTAACCAACAAAATAAAGCAACTAAACAAGGGAAATGAATTTAAGTTTTACTACTACATGAATACTGAAAGCGGGGAATCTAAATTAAGCTAGGTATGAGGGAATTTAATCGGTCAATATTTAATTGAGAATTCGTTTCAGGTGAAGATACACAAAAATAATTTAAGCAGAATAAAATTATGACGGATGACAAAAAATGAACGTAACACATTGTATCGGAGTGTCAGTGTCACATTATAATTATTGTATTATTTTGCATTTGTGTTTGTTCGACCGAGAGGTCGTTTCGCGGGAAGTGCGTAGAGAGAGAATAATGCGGATCCGGCTCGAAAGACCAAATGTTCGACCGACAGGTCGTTTCGCGGGAAGTGCGTAGAGGGAGAATGAGAGCAGAAAGTAGGGCAGAATGATGCGATGCTGGAAGGAGAAGGTACGGACGCTCTTCACTTCCAGGAACTGCTCTGGAAGACTTAACAGAAGGATGGTAGCTCTTTGCTGAAGGAGAGACAGGATAATAGGGGCAGGCCCACAAATAATGCGTCAGGAAGTGACAAAGCTAACTGTAGTCACGTGGTCTAATCAACAAAGAGAAGGAAAGATAAGCTATTGCAACAATTTAAATAAAAGAGAGCCAAAGGAGTAAGTGAATTCACAAATAACGCAAACGAAGGTGCCTGAAGGGCTGAACAACCTGAGGCGAGTATGGGAATCAAGAGGTAAATTTGCAGACACAAACTAGGATCTATTTTAATAACAAAAGATATCGAAATACTGTACAATAGCAAACATGAATGAATACCTTTAAATAAACCAAAATTACAAAACTGAATTAACTTATAACCAAAAAACGAGATGAATTGATGTTGTGTGACAATACAAATAAATAAAGCGTACTTACGATACAGTAGCAAATACAAATTATTCATACAAAATACTTAGTGACAAAATTTTGCTGGTAGCAATACAAAATCTTTCCCAGTTGGAATAACAGTAAAAGCGTATGCGGAAAGCTGAAATAATGTTTAATATTAGCACTAAACACTTGAGCGTAATTATTTAAGCGTAAAAAAGCGAATTGTGTAAAAACACGTGGCCGTAAGAGGCGTACAGGTTAGTAGAAGAAACGTGCGACTGGTGCACAGCGAAAGCGAGTTACAAAACAAGTGAAGTTGGTAAAATTTACAATTAATTAACAGCGAGAAATATAACTAAAACTAAAGTTAGGTGGTGGCGCTCAATAGATAGCGCTGGGTGTTGGTGATAAACCGGTGAGCGGCTGAGGAAACAGTGGCGTCTCAACAGTGTTACTAGCTGCCATCCCTCAATAGAATTTATATCAAATGTAGTAATTATTAAACATATTTTGGTCAGAAAATGACTTAAAACGTAAAATGTGTATATATTTTTGTCTATTTTTTTCATTTTAGTCGAACGATTCGGGCCCCTCAGAGTCACGGGCCCCCAGCACTTGCCTATTTTGCCTAGGCGAAAAGACGGCCCTGCTCAACAGTGTTACTAGCTGCCATCCCTCAATAGAATTCATATCAAATGTAGTAATTATTAAACATATTTTGGTCAGAAAATGACTTAAAACATAAAATGTGTATATATTTTTGTCTATTTTTTTCATTTTAGTCGAACGATTCGGGCCCCTCAGAGTCACGGGCCCCCAGCACTTGCCTATTTTGCCTAGGCGAAAAGACGGCCCTGCTCCAGTATGCCGAGATAACGAGTCACAACGTACTACACGATAATTTTGTATTACAATATCACTATCTTCAATTTCATTTGTAGTTCTTGCTTCTGTTATACAGAGTATTATTGGGTTTTCATTATTTAAAAAGCTACAAATTTCATCCTTATGCGCTAAAAAACTTTGTGCATTTAAGCAAATGATTTTAGATGACCTGTAAAGACACTGTGATTGCTATACGTATTTTCTTTGGCTTTTTTGTCTCTCCACAATTCTCAAATAAGCTTCACAAGACTTGTCTAATGCCTGATGATCAATTTTTAAATTTAGACCTAATTTTTAATTTGCTTTAATACAATTAATACATGAAGAAGTTTGTGACTTACATTCAGTGTATCTATGATGTTGACCACATTTACTGCACGAAACTTCATTTTTGCATATATTAGATTTATGTCCGTAAAATATTAAATTCTTCATAGACCGCACATCTCTCCCATCCAACGTTGACTTTAGCCTCTCTCATAAGATTCGAAAATGTCGAAACATCTACTTCAGCAACTACAGAGATTTTTCCGTTTCTTTCCCAACTATGTTTTATTATTATTATTGAATCTTCAGTAATCACTTTATTTTGTGCCTTCAAACACTTAATAATTTCATCGCTGGTTAGTTTTTCCGAGAGTCCTACAATTTTTATAAGGGGATTTTTTTAAATCAGTAACTTTAACATCGTATTTTTGACCTAATTTTTTTGCAACTTCACATTCTAATATGTTCACATCATCTGATTTTTGACATTGTACAATTAAGCCACCTTGTTTAATATTTATAACTGATGTCACTCCAATTGATATTTCTGATGGTTTAATACTCATTTTTAAGTCTTTTCAGTATCATTTGATTTTTGAGTTTCTTTCGGCTTAATAACTACTGCCGGGTTATTTTTTCTCACGATATCCACAAACGATTTACTTTGGTCATTCATTTTTTCAGTTTCCTTTTGTAAAAGTGTAGAAATAATTTTTTTTATTGATTGAATTTCATCTTCGTATTTCTGTACAGCATTATCTATAATTTTCTTAATTTCATCAGTTAATAAATGTACATTTCCTACAGTTTTGCAGTTCTTGCAAAACCATTTGAATCCTTCGTAGGAACTAATAACTGGGAAATCCTTTTCTTGTATACGCACATACTTTAAATGGAACCAATGTTTACAAAGGCCTTCACATGTGATTATTTTATAGCCATCAAATTTTTCTTTGCACTTATGGCAATATTTGTCGTCTTCACTCATATTAAATAAACAATAATAAAAAAGTTTTGTGTGCACTGTTCATCAATGCGCACTGAAATTTTACGCGCAACCTTTGCCGAATCAGCTGTTCAATACTGTTTGTGATGTATTTACTTCTAAAAATATAGATCGAGTTACGTGAAGATTAGTTATGTTGGTTGAGAAAATATATACATACGGTATCCAAATGAATTAATTTTATACAGTGTAGGTAAACAATTTTACAATTTATGCCCATGTCTTAATATGTTAGCTCGTAAACAAGTTTACCTGGGTACAGGTAACCTTTTCGGTTTTACAAATTTTAGTAAATCATTTTCTAATGGAGTTAAATCTGTATTTAACAAAGGTTTTGAACATTTTTTCATTTCTATGGCTTCTAACATGTTTAGGTTGCTTGCATTTTTGCTTGTTTTCAAACATTTTACATTTTCTATGCTGAAGTTATGTCCTGTATTATGTTGGTGTAATGCAATGGCGGAGTTGAAAATGTTTTTGTTTTTTAAATGGTACATGTGTTCCTTAAATCTAGTTAGTATTTTCCTTTTTGTTTGTCCAATGTAGGTATTATCACATTTGTTACATTGGATGGAGTAAATGCCAGAGGAGTCAAGTTGATTATTTGTGGTGGAATCGTTTTTTATTAAGTTTTTGATTTATTGTTGAAGGCTAAGGTGATATTGTATTTCTTAAAGAGGTTAGAAAATTTATGATGTATACTTTTGTGGTATGTAAATTTCCGGTAATTAATATTGTTGGGTTCATTCCTTAATGTAGACTCTTCACAAACTGTCAATATCACTGTAAAAATAATGACTGTTTATAGTTTAATACTATACCACAAAAACTAATTTCAGCCACTAATTAACCATCAAACAAACAATAAATTTAGGAAGGTCATAGACCACTGACTATAACACCGACTTGCAAAATTAATATTGAATGACCAACACACACACACAACACTAGAGTAGTTTGGATAGGTACTCTTTCCCCAGGAATCACAGCCAGTCTTCTATTGAGTTTAACACTATTTATTATAGTAATATGACAAATGATTACACAACACAGAACAAACAAATACAGAATTTGAGCACTTGCTCGTAATTAAATTATAGCAATATAATTTAAGTACTCCTGAACTTATAACAGAAGTTTAAACAAACTATAAACCAAAATAGTTTGAGACGATGAGTTGAACTTAATCACTAAAGCATTTCTAGCTTTCCCGAGTGATTATCAACCTACTGACCAGACTCATCCAAAGAACTGGAGTCAACTTATCACTAAAGCATTTCTAGCTTTCCCGAGTGATTAACAAACTACTGTCCCGGCCCATCCAAAGAGCTGGCGTCAACTTGACCCGGCACCATCCGAAGAGCTGGCGTCACAACTTGACCCGGCACCATCCGAAGAGCTGGCGTCAAAACTTGACCCGGCACCATCCGAAGAGCTGGCGTCACAACTATTGACCCGGCACCATCCGAAGAGCTGGCGTCACAACTGGTGACCCGGCGCATCCTAAGAGCTCGAGACAACTTAACCACTAAAGCATTTCTAGCCTTTACAAGTGATTAACAACAATTTACTGATCAAGCTCCAGCTCATCCGAAGAGCTGGAGAGAACTTTAACAATAAACTTACTAATCAGGCACCAGTTCATCCGAAGAGCTAGGGAGAACTAACTAAGCTCGGAGCAACCAGAAGGGTGCTGAGAAACTTACGGGGAGATGTATTAGGTATAAATTCCCGACTTAATCAAGGACTACGTGTCAGTTCCTTCTAGAAGGAATATAATTTGCATCATCTTGTCGGCAGATCAAAGACATATCGCAGACGCTGAATAAGCAAAAGTCAATCTATATTGTTTATAGCTAAGGAAATTATCAATTAAAATAACAATTAATTTCAAGTAATTGAAGCTAGAAATATGTTCATTCTAAATCAACAATAATAATTTAGTCTACAACTCATCAGCTAAAAACAAATATGAATGTGTATGATGAAACGCATCAGCCGTGATACCGCTTTGTTACAGACCTTCAGATAATTAATTATATTTTGCTCTTTGACAATAGACTTGTTTAAAGTCGTTTGAGTCTTCATTAAAGTGTCTTTTGATGCAGGTTCTGCCACCTGTTCAGTAACTTTAGAACTACTTTGCGTATTAACAAATGTGTCTGAGTAGTTTATCAATTGGTTTAGGTCCGCGCTATTTTGACGTTTATCTACCTTTTCTTCTAAATTGTAAATTTTTCCCACTAAGAGTAAGAATGTTTCTTCAAAATCAAACAACATCTTTTTATATGCTGCTTTTTCGCCCATTAATAATAAATAAGCACGTTGCAGCTCCTGGCACTTAATTTCCACCAAATCCGCAACTTAAACAACACCACGTATAATCATCACAAAGATTTCCACATTTAACATGGAAATTCGCCTCACAACCATTACACTGGTAACCGTTTTTAACTATCTTTGTGCATTTTTCGCATTTAATTTTACACTTAAATTCGACATCATGCAAAGATTCACTACTGACATTCGCCGTTTTGATATTAATAATAATAATTAAGTCGTTTGTAACAGAGGGTGTGGCAGTGAAGCACAACCCCCGACGACGTACCAAATTATACGGGATGACTCAATAAGTTAAATAAGTTTATACCTACCTGCGCCACTGCGTCGTCCCTCGATGTCACTGTAAGATGAGAAGGTAGCCTCGAATCGCGCACACAAACATTGGTAATAGTATAATGATTTATTGAAAACAATTGAATAAAATTAAAAAAGGTAACAAAATTGGAGATGATGAAATTAGTGAACAGAATACATAAAATTATCTAAACTACAAGCACTAGCCGAACCGCGCGTTCCGGTCTTTTGCGTAACCGAATCGATAATGTCCCTCGTTTTCGCAAAAGACACAAAATTTGCATCGAATCAGGTGGACGACGTCAGCAAAACATGCCTGGTAATATTCCGCTGCGTTTCACATATTCGCAGCGGAAGAACACCAGCCAGCGATTTCAACAGTCACGGTAATAATGTAAACTCATGAAAATCTAGTAATTTGAACCCGTGACTGTAACATCACCCTCCGCTTTAAACCCGACTTTAATTAAAAATCAAAGTCGAGTCCAATGGTGGTCCATCTGATTTGATTTCGGTTGTGTTGGCAATGGTAGCATTGGTGGACGAACCGGCGTCGTATTGCGGTGGATCGGAGTCGGGTTCTCGTATCTGTAGCGGTGACAGTGATGGGTACTGCTACTGCTCGAACCTTGTTGCCGCGCTAAGTTCACTAGATAGTGCGTGGGAGGGCATCCATGTCTTACCTGCTGTAGACTCCATGCGCGCTGTTTGGCGCGATCTTCATCATCGGCACTACTTCACTTGGCTCGTTAGCGTCCAGTATTAAGGGTACGGATTAGGTTCTCCGCAAGTCTAGATCAACCTCCAACCACTTGCCTAGATGAAACATAACCGGAAGCCGACTGTTACAATCCACCTGGGTATCCGTGATCTTGAATAATGTGAGTGATGGGTCCCATGAATTTACTCTCATTATTATACATAATCGGAAGCTGCTGATAACAAAATTTAGTTTTCCTGATGTCCCCGATTTTGGCGCTGTACCGAATTATGTATAACACTTCTCCCATTACTCGTCCCATGTGTTCTGCTGCTTCTTTGACGAGCCCGCTAACAATATCCGGTTTTTCCAAGGCCATCGTGATACGGTTCTTGAGTATCGCTTCTCGTAGATGACATCTCTTCAGTATGGCATCGTACAGAAGATCTTTAGTTTGCTGTTTAAATGCGATTTCCAAAAACAACAGCTTACATAGGTCTTGAGCCATGATGTCGGTGTTGTGATTCACTCTTCTCGACTTCTGGAAAAAGAAGCCTAGCAAGAATTCGAAAATGATAACCAGACGATTCTGCTCGGTGCGCCAGATTGGTTGATGGCACATAAGCTCTGCCTGCACGAGCCGCAAAGCGAACACCGTATCACGTGCCTCCACCACAACGTACTTGGGTTTTGTAGTGTTAACCGTCAATATTGTTGCTGTTCCTTCATGTAGGACGTCCATTCCTCGTTCTGAGCATCGATCCGTATGTTCGGTTTGCCATGTGACTTCTCCCGCGACGTTATCAAAGCAGTACTTCTGGTTGTACGTGCAAACAGTACCAGTACGAAGTCGTAATGTATTCTCCTCAACATCGGCTATAGAGAGATAGTCAAATATCTTGATAGTAATGGCCGCACTGACGGTAACTTTCTCGTAAGTGATTCCATACAGAGTGTAGCGTACACCAGTGCATTTTCCGCTAGGTTCCAGATGACCCTCAAGCGTGGCCGATATTTCTGTTGTCCCGTTCTCTTACAATCCAGAGACAACACCGGCCCCCAGTCCTGTCAAATCTAGTCGTTGAAACTGGTGTACGCTACACTCTGCATAGTTTTTAACGTCATTTCTCAAATGAGCCCAACAAAATCTCGCATTAACTCTCTCGAATGTCTTTTCCATTCCGCCGTGTCCTGAGTCATGGCATGCTTGTAAAATATTTTTCCGGAATTTAACGGGTGTGACAAGCCGATCTTCGAAGTGCTCATCGTCTGATTTTCTATAAATTAAACATCATCATCAAAATAGAATTCACTATTTCGATCTGACTTTATCTGTTCAGTGTACATTCCCACAGATGCGTATTGCATTCCGGTCCCATATCATAGGTTCGTACTGCGTATGAAATAAGACCCGTACTGGTTTTATACGGGATAGCGCATTCGCGTTTGTATGTTTAGCGCTTGGCCGGTAATTTCTCTCCGAGGGTTTAAGCTGACGGCTAGCGTAAGCTATTGGCATCTCATTTCCATCATACTCTTGACACGAAACTACACCCACAGCAAACATTGACGCATCCGTACATAATATAATGGCTTATCGAAATCGGGATATTTTAAAATCGGGGACTTAATTAATAGTTGTCTCAGCGTATTAAGTGCGTTATTTGCTTCCTCTGACCAAATAAATCTACAACTTTTCTTTGTTAAATTTGTTAAAGGTAACGCAATACTAGCAAAATTTGGGATAGATACATACATACATAACATCACGCTATATCCCATTAAATGGGGTAGCACGAACCCGTCAACATTCTCATCCTGACACACGATACTCGTTTCGACCACATTAACACTTCCTCCATACGAACTCGTTATTTTCTTACAACCAAAATCCATCATCACGCATCAAACATTCATCCAATCGCTCCTGTACACCTGTTTCATAAATCTTCACTTCTAACAACGAATCTATAAGAAATGAAGGCAGCATCTCCTGCGCTTGTTTAAAAATACATTTAACACAGTAAAAACTGAAAATGAAGTAAAAAAAGATGAGGAAGGAAGGGAGTATCTGCCTGCGCTTGTTTTTGAAACTGAATTCCACACAATTGCAATTGGACACTATAGTAAAAACAGAAAATGAATCAAAAAGATAAGAAAAGAAGGGAGCATCCCTGCGCTTGTTTTTGAAGGTGAACTCCACACAATTGCAGGTAAACACTCGAAAAATTTAACCAATGAATCTAAAATCAAGAGTCATACGCTTGTCCTTATTCATCATATTTATCTCGCAATTAATTTTTGCCAAACATTCCTATCCTGACACACCACTTTTGATTCAACCACATTCATAATTAATTAATCTACGATAAAAACCCAATAAACCAAGGACCGCTCGTATATCTGTGACGTCACGCGGTACTGGGAATTCCTTCACTGCGCTTATCTTTTCGGGATCAGGTTTCACTCCGCTCTCGCTTACTATGTGTCCAAGATATTTTCTTTCACTTTTTATAAATGTACATTTATTAGGATTCAAAGAGAGATTAGCATCTCGTAATCGATCAAAAATTAATTTGAGTTTATTGATATGTTCATCTAAATTATCTGAACTGAAACAAATTATGTCAATAAGGTACACAAAGCAGTGAGTCACAGTTAAACCTGATAAGACCGAGTACATCAGTCGCTGCCATGTGCTTGGACTGTTCATAAGCCAAAACGGCATTCTATTACATTCATAATGGCCCCACGGAACAGAGAATGCTGTTTTCTCTTTGTCTCGTGCATCCATTTCTACTTGCCAATAACATTTGGTCAAATCTAATGTGGTGAAACGTACAGCTTTTCCTAATTGATCTAAAGTATCTTGTAAATTAGGAATAGGGAAGTAATCTCGCTTTGTTATTTTATTTAATTCTCTATAATCAATGCAAAATCTAAAAGAGCTTTCACCATGAGCTGATTTCTTTTCTACTAGTACTACAGGAGCGGAATACGGGCTTACGGACGGTTTAATGATTTTATTGGCAAGCATATCGTCAATTAAATCTTTTATAACTTGGCGGCGACTGAACGGTACACGATACAGTGCTTTAGTGATAGGCATTTCAGTATCAGTATGTATACGATGTTTTACCAATGAGGTTTTACCTAATGGTTTTTGTTTAGGTTTAAATATATCCGCGTACTCATTTAGAAAGTTTAAAAAGTTATTTCGTTCTTCTACGGGTAAATGATTTAATTCAAATTTGTGCATTTTAGACGTGTCTATTGTATTAATGGGACGTTAATTTTCTACGTTAATTTGGGGTTGTTCCTCTGCGCGTATAGCCAAACCTAAGGATATACGATTACTTATTTTGACTTGTTCCGGACCGACATTTAATATATTAACAAATAATTTCGAATTTTGTTCATGTTTTATAACAGTACGCGCAACAAGAACACCCGGTATCTCTAATTCCTTCGGTTCAACAACATAATGTAGCATGAGGAGCGCGCTTATCAAGCATTATTTCACAGACAACTATGTGACGCGGCGGAATTGTGAACTCTTCCGTTGCACGAGTTATAAACGTTTCTTCAGATCCACTACTTGAGCTACAATTTAGAGTGTCAGAACACGCTACGCTACAATTTTTGTAAAAAATTTGCATTTCTGAAATTGGCTGAGCCACGCACTCTACGTTCGGAGCTTGATTAGTTTAATCTAGTTGCTTAGGATCCGCGCAAACATTATTTTGAATAGAAAATTGTGTTTCGACAATTTATAAATCCGTACAACTACTATTTTGATCCTGTGTTCCAGCATTCAACGTATTTAAGCCTACAATTTGATCATGATTTACTTCTTGATCCGTACTAATAAAATTTTTATTCTGAAACGTGACACTGCTGTCTGCACTATTCGTGCGCATACCGCTGACTGTATTATCAGCGGCAATTAAGTTTACGTTCAATTTAAGATCTATATTTGTGCTATCTATTACTACGTTATGCTGTACTAAAAAGTCTACTCCGATCAGTCCATCTGTAGGTAAAAGCAGACCATCTGGACAAACTACAAAACGATATATTAAAGTTCCTAAATTCGTATCAAATTTTATTTTGACGACACCGTCACTACTTAAAGATTAGTTTAGGTGTAGATGTTTAAATTTTTGGTCTGTTCGACCATTAAATCTTTACATGATCTGAGTTCAGACCGATGTAAGCCAGGTCGGTTTCTATCTTTATTAAATTTAAATATTTTTAGTACGAAAGAACCAAATATTTGATATATATATATATATATATATTTTGTAATTGTAATTTGGTTTATTTGTTAAAGAGATACATCTCTGTACAAAGATATTGGTAACTGTTTTTATATTTTGTGAAATATTACATAATATAATGTTTCCTATAGATTCATGGCGAACGCTCGTAATTTCAGGGATTTGGTGACGTAGTTGTTTATGTCGCGCATCTTCTCCGTGGTCAGTTCCGAGAGAAGCAAGCTGATGTTCTCTTCTGTAGATGGGAGGTACTTGAATAAATAGAATGCTCTGAAAGGCTCGAAAATGGGGCAATGAAATAGAAAATGTGGAATATCATCTGGTTCATATGAGTTGCATATACTGCATATTACATCTTGGTTGAAATGGTGGCAGATATTATCTTGGTAAATATAAAGGAAGTTAGGGTTTCCGGTACGTAGAAGACTAGATATTTTTAGGGATTTATATGGGATTTTAAAGGATAGGTAGTTTGCGCTAGTTATGAATGATTTGTAAAATGGATTGTAAGATGATTTTTCTATTCTTTCAGTATCGGCATTATATAGTAGTTCGTTATAAGCTAATAACACATTATTAATTTCTGCCTTAAGTCGTAGACAATTCTGCTCTTCCCAAAGCCATTTAAAATTAAGTTCAATTAGTAAAAATTCTAAGTTTTTGGTCCGGGTTTGGTCTTGTTTTCCAGTGGTTTTTGTATGTATCTGCATTAGTTTTTCATAGCATATTTTCACGTATCGTGTATTAGGCATTAACATAATTTTGTACCACCAATTTAAGATGTTTTTAAGGACTAATAGCCCTATTTTTGTTTGCCCTGTTTCTCTTCGAATAATATATCCCGGGGTTGTTCTTTACCAAGATACTAAGGTCTTGAAATATTATAACTGGCCTTTTTCAATGTTTTCATTTTATGTAGAACCCCATATCTCAGCTCCATATGTCAGAACGGGAAGAATTAGCGAGTTGAAAAATTCCATAGTAGTTTCCCAGCAGTATATTTTTGTTTTCGCCAACGTGTGTTTCAGACCACCTGTTATTTTATTTACTTTCGTTATATTTTCCTTCGAGTTCTCATTGAAGGAGCCAGATGATACAAAAGTGACGCCTAGATATGTGTATTTATTGGTGTGCTTTATCTCCTCACCCTGACACATATATGTTATATTTCGATTAGGTGGTCGCCCTTTATGGAAATGCAAAATTTTAGTTTTTTCCGAGTTTACTTTCAAGTGAAGTTCGGTGCAGTAGTTTGACAAAGCTACAAGTTTGTGGTGTATGTCGATTGGCGAGTTTGCGAAGATCACGATATCATCTGCATACTGTAGTGATAGAATATCGCATTTCTGGTTAATATAATATCCTTCCAAATTTTGACTCCTCATGTATTGTTCTAAATCACTTATATATAGAGCAAATAGTAACGGGCTTGAACATTCTCCTTGAAGTACTCCTTTGTTTACAGCGATTTCTTCTGATAAGTTGTTGTTTATATTAACCTGTATCGTGGCTTCTTTATAAATATTTTTTATTAAGTTTGTAATTTTTTCACTTACTCCAAGAGAAAAGATTTTATACCACAGTAAATTGTGGGGTACCGAATCAAAAGCTTTTCTTAGATCTATGAAGATAGCATAGATACCTTTTTTGCTTCTCAGGAATGAGGAGTTAATTACCGAGTTAAGCACGAAGAGATTGTCAATACATGATCTTTTTTTTCGAAATCCGCTCTGCGCTTCCGGTAGTATGTCATACGATTCAACCCATACTTGTATTCTATTATTTATTATGTCTCTGTAGTTGTCCATGTTCATGTGGTTTCCTTTCTTATGAATTAACGTTAATTTTATATTTTTTAACTTCTTTGGAATATCTCCTTGTATTAAGAACTGGTTGAGTGTATCAAGTAGGAAAGATTTCCATTTTTCAGGTAAATTTTTAAGTTGTTCGTTTAGAATCTCATCTATCCCTGGGCTTTTATCTGTTTTTAAGTTTTGGAGAGCCATACTTAGTTCATCCCTTACTATTGAGGAGTCCAAATAAGGGTGTCTAGCGTCTAGATACATATTTTCATCTACAATTTTCTCTCCATGCCATTCTCGCAGGTAACTTGTCCAACTTTGAATATCTATTGGATTGTTTATTGACGTTGATGGATTAATAGTTTTAAATGTTTTCCAAAATTCTGACTGGTTTCTAACAGCTTGTTTTTATATTAAGTCTGTAGATATTTTTCTGTTGTTCAATATATTGTTTGTAAGCTTTTTTAGCTTGTAGATAGAGGTTCATACTTTCTTCTGTGAAATTGTTGGATCTACATTGGCGTAAGTTCCTTCTGGCTGCTCTTTTAAGATCAGTGCATGTTTTGTTGTACCAAGCAGATTTTAGAAGTTTGTTTGCTGTAGTTTTACTTTTCTTTACTAATCCTATTTTCTGTGATGTTTCCATAATTTTTTCAGTTAAGTTATCCATTTCTTCTGCAAATGCTGCTGCGCTTGTATTGTTCCATTTAATTTTGTTTCTAGTTATGGTTGTTTCTTCTCTTCTGTCTTTATGTAATTGACTTAAATTTAAAAGCTTGACGGAACATATCAAGTGATCCGATAATATTATTTCGTCCAAAATTTGGAGATCCACGATACATTGTATTCCATTTACATTTATCCAAATTAGATCTATTGTACTTTTTCCGTGTGTCCCCACATATGTATAATTAGCAGGATTATCGCTACGTGTTCTACCATTTATTGTATATAGGTTTGATTCTTCCATCATTTTCACTAATTCTTTTCCTTTCTTGTTAATATTACTATCTAGGGTGCATCGTGAGGCATTTAGATTAGTGTTCATCATTACAATGTCTTCGCAAATATTTAGCGTTCCAATTCGTCCGTTAAAGTCACCCCATATAATAATGGAGTGATGTGGGTAGCAGTTAATTATATTGTCCAGGCTATCAGCTAATAGTTCTATCTTAGTGGAATATTCGTATGAATGGGATAGATAAACTACGCCAAGAATAATGTTTTGATATTTTGTTATTATGTTTAAGAAGATCCAGTGTACTGCTCTATCAATTACTTGTATAGTTTTTACTGTTCGAATTTTAGAGAATATAAGTAAACCTCCTATTGCTCTTTCAGTTTGTGCTTGTTTAATTGCAGGTTGTTCAAATCTTTCGTATTCGTTTAAGAATTGTGGGTTTTCTTCAACCATTCGATTTAACCACGTTTCAGAGAGGCATATGATGTCGTGTTGTAGTACCGTTTGTTGTTCGAAGTAATTTAATTTGAAAATATTATTATATCCCTGGATGTTCCAAAACATAACATTATTATGATTACTGTTTAATGGTTTTTTGAGTGAGAGTTTTTTGAAGTGGACTGAGTACGCGATCTTGTTTGAATGTGCTTATCCAGGGGACCTATTACATTTACCAGTTGTTTTAACATAGTTTTTTTTTTCTTGTGTTTTTGGTGTTAGTGGCTGAGCATCATTGTAATTTGGTTGTTTTCCCTTAGATATGTGGCTTGTTTTCCCTATTCCGTTTGTAGCCTTTTCCTTGGTGGTACTATTTTCTTTCTCTGCACCGTCATTCGGCTCATTAAAATTCGATATTTCGTTCTGTGCTTCGGTAAGATTTAAAAGTGACACTGAGGGTCTTCTTAGTGGTGTTTCTTCTTGTATATTGGGGTTGGTATCTGAATCGTTATCTAATGCTGTGTTAAAGTCATTACTCCTATAAGCAGTATCATTAACGTACAAAATATCGTGGACTAATTTTACTTTGTAGCCTTCTTTTTTAGCCTTTATCATGTATGGTTTTAATATTCTTCTTTCTTCCAAGGTCTGCTGTGAGTAGTCTTCATTGAGATAAATATTTGTGCCTTTTAAAAATTTTGCATTCAGAAAAATTTCCCTTTTTATTTTTTTTGATGTTAATTCGATTAGAATTGGTCTTGTGCGGTTTGGATTAAATTTCCCCAGTCTTCTTAAAATTTCAATATGACTTGAAGAGATGTTCTTTAGTTGCAGTGTAGTATTGAATAGTTGTAGTATTTTTTCTTCAAGGTTTTCTTCTTTTTCTTCTATCATCCCAAAGCAAATTATGTTCTTTTCTCGTATTTTCCTTTCTAGGTACTCAATTTGAGTTCCTTTTTCTTTGAGTTTATTTTGTATTTTTTCATATTGTGTTTTATTTTCAACAGTATTTTTAATTAAGAGGTTTATTGACTTTTGCATTTCCTCCATCTTCACATTCATTGGTAATAGCAGGGATTTTATTTCATCGATAGTAGCCATAGTTTAAGATTTACTTCTGCTATAGTTGGGAACACTGTTGACTGAGTAACGAGTCGGCGCAACGACAGCACTTTTAATTGTCTTAATTGTTGAGCACACTTGCAGCGCTTGACCTTGCGTAGTTTACAAACATAGACGTACGAAATTCACACTCTTATTTATATCAGACAAACCAGTTTTTCACAAAATTCAGAACTATTGTGTTTATTCTTTGTACTTATGTATTTATTATATTTTATTTTTAAAGTTAACAATAGATATTCACGTTTTTCGAGATTAACATATAGTTTGACACTTATCACTATAACTCCAATGTTACCATTTTCTATATATATATATATATATATATATATATATATATATATATATATATATATATATATATATATATATATATATATCTTATTTTTTGAATATTAATAATTATTTTGGCAGATTGATTAAAGAACAGACTTGTCCTTTACTTTCAAATTATATTATATATTATTATTCACCTATTATAAGTTTATTTTTATCTTTGTTGTTATGAGTTATTATTCCCTATTATATAACTTTATTTTCTTTTAATTTCAGAATATGATTTTTTTTAGCTTGTACGAGTTTTGGAGTTTATACTGTTATAATTGCTGGATGATCCTCTAATTCAAGTTATTCTTTGTTGGGGGGTCTTCGGGCAGTAGCTTAAACTATTTCTTATGAAGTTAGATTAGCATTAATTTTAATATCTTTTATAATTTTAATTGAAAGTTTTATATTAATAAAATTTATGCAATATCAAAAATTTATTTGAATAGTTTTTTATCATTACCTTTAAGTGTTGTATGGTTTGTTTCAAGTTTAGCAGAAACAAATCGAACTCCTTTTGATTTTGCTGAAGGTGAATCAGAATTAGTTTCTGGATTTAATGCTGAGTATAGAAGAGGGGGTTTTGCTTTAATTTTTTTATCTGAATATTCAAGAATTTTATTTATGAGAATATTATTTTGTGTAATATTTTTAGGTAGTGATTTAATATCAATTTTTTTTTTAAATAGTTTTTTATCTCTTTGTATTTATTTGAGTTCGATGAACATTACCTCGTTAACGTTATGATAAATTAATATATTTAGCTTGAAATAGATTTTTACCTTTATCTTTAAATTATTTATTTTAGGTATATAGGTTTATAAATTTTATATCTTTATTTATTTATTTAGTGAATTATTTTTAGTAAAGTGAATAGAAAATTTTATTCTTTATTATGTTTTCAAAACATATACTTATAACAAGTTAATTAACTAATTAATATAATAAATTATCTCATATTTTTATGATTAAAGGGTTAATTAAAAAATAAAGAAAATAAAGAATTGTTAAATTTTGTCCGATTAACATATGTTGAGACGTCACTGCTTCCTCAGCCGACCACCGGTTTATCACCAACACCCAGCGCCATCTGTTGAGCGCCACCACCTAACTTTAGTTTTAGTTATATTTCTTGCTGTTAATTTATTGTAAATTTGACTTGTCTTGTAACTCGCTTTCGCTGTGCACCAAGTCGCACGGTTTTTCTATTAACCTGTACGCCTCTTACGGCCACGTGTTTTTACACAATTCGCTTTTTTACGCTAAATAATTACGCTCAAGTGTTTAGTGCTAATATCAAACATTATTTCAGCTTTCCGAATACGCATTTATTGTTATTCCAATTGGGAAAGATTTTGTACTGCTACCAGCAACATTTTGTCACTAAGTATAAGTTTGAATAATTTTGTATTTGCTACTGTTTCGTAAGTACGCTTTATTTATATGTATCATCGCACAATCAATCCATCTCGTTGTTTGGTTATAAGTTAATTCAATTCTGTAATTCTGGTTTATTTTAAAGTCATTCATTCCTGTGGGCTATTGTACAATATTTAGATATTTTTTGGGTATTAAAATAGTTCCTAGTTTGTGTTTGCAAATTTACCTATTGTTTCCCATACTCGCCTCAGGTTGTTCAGCCCTTCACGCACCTTCGTTTGCGTTATTGGGGAATTCAATCCCTCCTGTGGCTCTCTTTCATTTACATTGTTGCACTAGCTTATCTTTCTTTCTCTTTGTTGATTAGACCACGTGACTACAGTTAGCTTTGTCACTTCCTGACGCATTATTTGTGGGCCTGCCCCTATTATCCTGTCTCTCCTTCAGCAAAGAGCTACCATCTTTGTGTTAAGTCTTCCAGAGCAGCTCCTGGAAGTGAAGAACGTCCGTACCTTCTCCTTCCAGCATTGCATCACTCTGCCTTACTTTCTGCTCTCATTCTCTCTCGGTCGAACATATGTGCAATTAAAAAAATATCTATAGTTTAATATGCTTACACCAGTGGCGTAACTAGTGTTACGGGAAATCACCCCGTGTATTTCCGCCGCTGATTACGTCGAGTAACAACTTTTAATTTGGTTAAAATAGATATATTTAACAACAAATAATATACAAATAATAATATAATAAACTGAGTTGGAAAAATGTAGTGTAAATTTTATATGTTTTTGCTTCGAATTCTGTGAATCAAGTCCAAATTCAAGTTCAAGTTCAAGTGTCTGGTTTTTGGGTTCGAGACTCTTTTAAGAAACTTGTTAACCAACCCCTAAAAGGAGGGGGTTGTCGAGAAGGACCAATGAAATGAAGTACCACCAACTTGGGAGGTTGATTTGGGTGGTTTGGAAGTTGGAAGGGAAACGAACTAATCGAGGTCAGAAGAGTAATAATTTTAAGTTAAAACTCGGGAATATCCTTGAACGAAGGTTTCGGGTAAAAAGGTTCGAGAAGTTGTACAAAAGAAATTTAGGAGAGCCTGTGTGAAGGGAAGTCATCCAGGAATCGTGGACAAAGACATCTTTTCAAAAATAAATACAATTGTAACAAGCAATAAAAATATCTTTTAAAAGAGAACAACTTGGGTTCGAATTGCTCGAAACGAATTGCAGATGCTAGTATTTTTACAACTAGAAAGTGTCACAGGGTACTTGTAGATATGGTTATATAAGCTGTTCCTAATAATAAAATAATTACCCCAATTATTCAAGTATGTATAACTTTATATGAACCATAATATATTCCTCGACCAATATGAAGATAGATACAAATGAAAAAAAGAGGCTCTATTAGCGTGTAATGTTCGAAGTAATCATCCATAATTTACGTCTCGTCAAATATGATTAACACTGTTAAATGCTAAATCAATATCTGCAGTATAATGTATAGCTAAAAAAAAGTCCAGAACTAATTTGAATAATTAAACAAAGGCCTAATAAAATATTAATTTTGGAGATTAATGATAGAAACTTATTATAAAATTAAATTAAAAAAACACTAGGTTAGTTTCAAATAATGTAAAGTTTATTTTACAATACGTATTTCGGTCGACTAGACCATCATCAGGTGAACAAGATATGATATCTTGTTCACCTGATGGATGGTCTAGTCGACCGAAATACGTATTGTAAAATAAACTTTACATTATTTGAAACTAACCTAGTGTTTTTTTTTAATTTAATTTTATTATAAAATGTTTCAACGAGAACCGACAGTTAAATCTATCGAATTTAGAAAGTTATTTTTTTCTCTGAAGTTTTAAAAGAATTTTCTTATTTTTGATTTACAAGACCACTATTTTATCTTAAATTATTAAAACTTATTGTTTATTTATTGAATATTTTAGTATTTATTTTTATATATTTTGTTAGGTTGATAGTTTTTTCTTTAAAGCGTAAACATTTATTATTAATATTATTAAGATTAGAATTTATTATTTTATTATTTATTTATTTATCAATATTTAATTATGAATATTATTTTATTTTAATATTTTTAGTTTTTTGTGTATGTGAAAGTGTTTTAGGATTATCAATTTTAGTTTCTTTAATTCGAACTCATGGGAATGATTTTTTTTTCAATAAATATATTATCTTAAAATTTTTATTTATAATATTATTTATAATTCCTTTATGTTTTAAAAAAATAGTTTTTGATTAAATCAAATTATATATTTTATTATAAGTTTTTTATTTATAATAATAGGAAGATTTAATTATTTATGAATAAATATTAGATATTTTTTTGGGACAGATTTATTATCTTTTGGGTTAATTTTATTTAGATTTTGGATTTGTTCTTTAATAATTATAGCAAGAGAATCAATTTATAAAAATAAATTTTTTGTTATTTTTTTATTTATATTCATATTATTATTATTTTTATATTGTACTTTTAGTTCAATAAATTTATTTTTATTTTATATTTTTTTTTTAATGTAGTTTAATTCCTACTTTAATTTTGATTATAGGTTGAGGATATCAACCTGAGCGTTTACAAGCAGGAATTTATTTATTATTTTATACTTTATTTGCTTCTTTACCTATAATAATTGGAGTTTTTTATTATTATAATAATTATTTTACATTAGATTTTTTTTCATAATTTATATTATTTTAATATATATATATTAGTATAATTTTTGCTTTTTTAGTTAAAATACCTATATATATATATATATATATATATATATATATAGGTATTTTAACTAAAAAAGCAAAAATTATACTAATATATATATATTAAAATAATATAAATTATGAAAAAAAATCTAATGTAAAATAATTATTATAATAATAAAAAACTCCAATTATTATAGGTAAAGAAGCAAATAAAGTATAAAATAATAAATAAATTCCTGCTTGTAAACGCTCAGGTTGATATCCTCAACCTATAATCAAAATTAAAGTAGGAATTAAACTACATTAAAAAAAAAATATAAAATAAAAATAAATTTATTGAACTAAAAGTACAATATAAAAATAATAATAATATGAATATAAATAAAAAAATAACAAAAAATTTATTTTTATAAATTGATTCTCTTGCTATAATTATTAAAGAACAAATCCAAAATCTAAATAAAATTAACCCAAAAGATAATAAATCTGTCCCAAAAAAATATCTAATATTTATTCATAAATAATTAAATCTTCCTATTATTATAAATAAAAAACTTATAATAAAATATATAATTTGATTTAATCAAAAACTATTTTTTTAAAACATAAAGGAATTATAAATAATATTATAAATAAAAATTTTAAGATAATATATTTATTGAAAAAAAAATCATTCCCATGAGTTCGAATTAAAGAAACTAAAATTGATAATCCTAAAACACTTTCACATACACAAAAAACTAAAAATATTAAAATAAAATAATATTCATAATTAAATATTGATAAATAAATAAATAATAAAATAATAAATTCTAATCTTAATAATATTAATAATAAATGTTTACGCTTTAAAGAAAAAACTATCAACCTAACAAAATATATAAAAATAAATACTAAAATATTCAATAAATAAACAATAAGTTTTAATAATTTAAGATAAAATAGTGGTCTTGTAAATCAAAAATAAGAAAATTCTTTTAAAACTTCAGAGAAAAAAATAACTTTCTAAATTCGATAGATTTAACTGTCGGTTCTCGTTGAAACATTTTATAATAAAATTAAATTAAAAAAAAACACTAGGTTAGTTTCAAATAATGTAAAGTTTATTTTACAATACGTATTTCGGTCGACTAGACCATCCATCAGGTGAACAAGATATCATATCTTGTTCACCTGATGATGGTCTAGTCGACCGAAATACGTATTGTAAAATAAACTTTACATTATTTGAAACTAACCTAGTGTTTTTTTAATTTAATTTTATAATAAGTTTCTATCATTAATCTCCAAAATTAATATTTTATTAGGCCTTTGTTTAATTATTCAAATTAGTTCTGGACTTTTTTTTAGCTATACATTATACTGCAGATATTGATTTAGCATTTAACAGTGTTAATCATATTTGACGAGACGTAAATTATGGATGATTACTTCGAACATTACACGCTAATAGAGCCTCTTTTTTTCATTTGTATCTATCTTCATATTGGTCGAGGAATATATTATGGTTCATATAAAGTTATACATACTTGAATAATTGGGGTAATTATTTTATTATTAGGAACAGCTTATATAACCATATCTACAAGTACCCTGTGACACTTTCTAGTTGTAAAAATACTAGCATCTGCAATTCGTTTCGAGCAATTCGAACCCAAGTTGTTCTCTTTTAAAAGATATTTTTATTGCTTGTTACAATTGTATTTATTTTTGAAAAGATGTCTTTGTCCACGATTCCTGGATGACTTCCCTTCACACAGGCTCTCCTAAATTTCTTTTGTACAACTTCTCGAACCTTTTTACCCGAAACCTTCGTTCAAGGATATTCCCGAGTTTTAACTTAAAATTATTACTCTTCTGACCTCGATTAGTTCGTTTCCCTTCCAACTTCCAAACCACCCAAATCAACCTCCCAAATTGGTGGTACTTCATTTCATTGGTCCTTCTCGACAACCCCCTCCTTTTAGGGGTTGGTTAACAAGTTTCTTAAAAGAGTCTCGAACCCAAAAACCAGACACTTGAACTTGAACTTGAATTTGGACTTGATTCACAGAATTCGAAGCAAAAACATATAAAATTTACACTACATTTTTCCAACTCAGTTTATTATATTATTATTTGTATATTATTTGTTGTTAAATATATCTATTTTAACCAAATTAAAAGTTGTTACTCGACGTAATCAGCGGCGGAAATACACGGGGTGATTTCCCGTAACACTAGTTACGCCACTGGTGTAAGCATATTAAACTATAGATATTTTTTTAATTGCACATATGTTCGACCGAGAGAGAATGAGAGCAGAAAGTAAGGCAGAGTGATGCAATGCTGGAAGGAGAAGGTACGGACGTTCTTCACTTCCAGGAGCTGCTCTGGAAGACTTAACACAAAGATGGTAGCTCTTTGCTGAAGGAGAGACAGGATAATAGGGGCAGGCCCACAAATAATGCGTCAGGAAGTGACAAAGCTAACTGTAGTCACGTGGTCTAATCAACAAAGAGAAAGAAAGATAAGCTAGTGCAACAATGTAAATGAAAGAGAGCCACAGGAGGGATTGAATTATATATTTTATTATAAGTTTTTTATTTATAATAATAGGAAGATTTAATTATTTATGAATAAATATTAGATATTTTTTTGGGACAGATTTATTATCTTTTGGGTTAATTTTATTTAGATTTTGGATTTGTTCTTTAATAATTATAGCAAGAGAATCAATTTATAAAAATAAATTTTTTGTTATTTTTTTATTTATATTCATATTATTATTATTTTTATATTGTACTTTTAGTTCAATAAATTTATTTTTATTTTATATTTTTTTTTTAATGTAGTTTAATTCCTACTTTAATTTTGATTATAGGTTGAGGATATCAACCTGAGCGTTTACAAGCAGGAATTTATTTATTATTTTATACTTTATTTGCTTCTTTACCTATAATAATTGGAGTTTTTTATTATTATAATAATTATTTTACATTAGATTTTTTTTCATAATTTATATTATTTTAATATATATATATTAGTATAATTTTTGCTTTTTTAGTTAAAATACCTATATATATATATATATATATATATATATATATATATAGTACATTTATGATTACCAAAGGCTCATGTAGAAGCTTCGGTATCAGGATCAATAATTTTAGCTGGAATTATATTAAAATTAGGGGGTTATGGATTATTACGTGTTTTGAGTATGCTTTTAATTATTGTAATATCAATATCTACCTTATTTGTAAGAATTAGTTTAATAGGTGGTGTATTAGTTAGTTTAATTTGTTTACGTCAAACAGATTTAAAATTATTAATTGCTTATTCTTCTGTTGCTCATATAGGTTTAGTATTAGGAGGGATTATAACTTTAAATTATTGAGGGTTTTGTGGTTCTTATATTATAATGATTGCACATGGTTTATGTTCATCAGGGTTATTTTGTTTAGCTAATATTTCTTATGAGCGAATAAACAGTCGTAGTATTTTTATAAATAAGGGTTTAATAAATTTAATACCTAGAATAACATTATGATGATTTTTATTAAGTTCAAGAAATATAGCTGCTCCTCCATCATTAAATTTATTAGGGGAAATTAGTTTATTAAAAAGTTTAATTTCATGGACTTGAATTTCGATTTTTATTTAAATATTTTTATCTTTGTTTAGCGCTGTTTATACTTTATATACCGGGTGTAACACGAAAAGTGAAACATAGGCGTTTAACATGGCAAATCCGTTTTTCCGTGCGCATTGCTTCCCTAATTATTTTAGGAAAAAATGTTTCAAATAAATGTTGTAAAGCATAAAATTTTACATCCGAATCAATAAACAAAATTCATTTTGACTACTTCATAACTGCAGAAAAAAATTTGAAAATGCGCATAATTTCAATTTAATAGTAATAGCCATGGAATTAAAAACAAGAGATGAACAAATGCGTAACGTTTTATGCGTCAATGTCAGAATAAACTGTCAAAATCATTTTTACGTACTAAATATTTATTTTCTAAATAAAAACTTAATAATAATAAGGCAAAATATTTTTTAGATTTATTATTTAAGAATAAAAAAATATTAAACTCGATAAAATATTTAAGGTAGGTTGTTATTTATTTATTTATTTATGTTACGCTGTACAACAGGAACTAATCCCAATTACAATACAGGGTCCGCACTCACCGAGCCGCAGTGTGGTAGTTCATATAACTTTTATCTTGAGTGAGATTCGAACCCGGGATCTCCGGATTCGAATTCCATATCGCTATCCACACCACCGTACTGACGGACATTTAATTTTTTAACAAATTAATTAATGTAACATAAATTAAATTCAATAAAAACATCAACAAACTAAATATTCTTAAATTGTTAAATTAGATGTTCAAATAGTCCACCGTTTTGAGCTAAACAATAACCTAATCTGTTGTAGAAGCTTTCTAGAGCATTCCTTAATTATCGATTATTTATTTTCTGGCATTCTTGTAATATAGCATTTTAAAGTTCTTCTAAATTCTGGTATCTTTTTTATAAACATAAGATTTTAAATGGCGCCATAAAAAAAATCGCACGGATTTAAATCTGGCGACCGTGCTGGCCAGTTAACTGGTCCATTTCGTTCTATCCAGCTATCAGGAAATACATGGTTTAGATATTCCACAACTTCTCTAGTGCTATGTGCAGGGCAGCCATCATGCTGGAACCACACATTTTCTTTGTTTGTTTCAATAATTTGTGGTCCAACAACATTAATTAATAAATTCAAATATGATGCTAAATTTATTCGTTGAATGAAGAATGGGCCAATGATTTTATCACCAAAAATTTCTGCCCACACATTGACAGAATGACGATATTGTGTCGTCGATTCTATAATATTGTAACGTTTATTACAATTTCGGGTTCGGTGAAGTTTATTATTAAATAAAACACGAGTAATGAAAACACTAACAAAATATTTATTTAAAACGAAACTAATGTAGTACAACTACTAAGACATATATTTATATTCAACACGTATTTATATTCACAACAAAGTATTTAGCAACGACTTGCACTGTTCACACTTCGAATACAGAATGCCTCTTCCCGGCCGAAAGTCTCCTTTATATGCTGCAACAATGTATTCGAGAATATTCGAGAGTTTCTGGCACACGGTAGAAGCATGACGCAGAGCGAACAGGTACGGACCTGTCTATTGCGTCTGAGACAGCGGTGAATCGTGCAGCAGACGTGTCGACTGTTCCAGACGGAACAGGGCCGTACTCGCTACACTGCCCCCTCCTTAAGGATGTTTCGTCCCGAAACTTTTCTGCGCCATGTCGATATCTGCACGTTGATCCCCGCGAGCACTGTGACGTTTGGTGGAAATAACAGTCCACAGTTCTTTTCACTACTGTTGAACCACAGGGATTATAGCTGCACACCAGGATCTCAATTCCGGTATATTGGAAAATAGTTTCCAGCATGTTTCTTATAATTCTCCAGCTCAATTCATCAAGGCCACAGCCTAGCTTTGGTACAGCTAGTTTTAAAATATCCTGATCGAGCAGCACACCACGTAGATCACATAGGGTGTCCCAGACAGTGCGATAAGTTGGTTTCTCGTGGGACAGATGTTTGGTCACCAGGTAAAAAATGCTTCTGTTTCGGCTCGACTGTCTGTCGGCTATCTGTAACACTTTGCCGACACATGGATGTTGTTGCCGTAATTCTTCAAGTTGGCCGAACTTTTTCTTAAAAACCACGGCGATTCCTCGAGACATCTGTAGATCTTGGGCCACACAATGCGCTAATGAGTATTCTGTAGGCACTTTGAATAAGTCTCCCTGATGTTCCTTGGTCACACCATTTCGTACTTTATGGCCCGTAGAATAGGAGGCCATGAACTCATCAAAGGTTATTTCCGGATCTTGTACATTAATTCGTCGAGCTCGAGATTCATTGGCGTTGCCATCGTTGTTGTCACCGGCGAAAGGAGCCAACCGATTGAAATGAATCACTCTTGGTTTTCCTCCAGTCCTTTTCCGGATTCGATAGATGACGTCATTTATTCGCTTCAGTACCTCGTAGGGACCTTCCCAAGAGTTCTGTAGCTTTGGGGACATACCACGGCGACGCTGTGGGTTGTATAGCCAAACCAGATCCCCGGCTTGATATCCCCCATTCTCAGCCTTGACATCATATTGGTCTTTCATCCTGTCACTAGCGCTCTGGATGTTGGAGCGTACTTGCTCATGGATGTCGTTCATCTTCTTCCGAAGTTCGGTGACGAAATCTTCGCCAGCCAAATTTTCACCTGGCTTGCTGCCGAACTTCAAGTCGCAGGGCAATCGCAGTTCATGACCAAAGACAATGCTAGCCGGAGTCTGTCCTGTTGTTTCATGGACGGATGATCGATAAGCTAACAGGAACATTGGTAGATGACAATCCCAGTCTCTTTGGTGGCCGGAGACAACCTTGGAGAGGTGTCTATTGATGGTTCTGTTCATGCGTTCGACCATGCCATCTGACTGTGGGTGTAGAGCAGTTGTTCTTGTTTTGCGAATGTTCAATAGCTCGCAGATTGCTTGGAACAGAGACGACTCAAAATTTCTACCTTGGTCGGAGTGTAATTCCAACGGTACCCCGAATCGGCAGATCCACTGGTTGACAAGTTCTTCTGCTACCGTAGCGGCTTCTTGATTTGGCAAGGCATAAGCTTCAACCCACTTGCTGAAGTAGTCCATGACCACTATGATGTATTTATTTCCCTTGTCGGATTCTGGAAATGGACCGGCCACGTCAATTGCGATTCTTTCAAACGGGCTCCCAACATTGTATTGACGCATTGGGGCTCTCCGACGTCTCTGCGGTCCGTTGCTTGCGGCGCAAACTACGCACTTCTTGCACCACTCCTTTACATCCTCTCGACAATTAACCCAGTAAAATCGCTCACGCAGCTTCTGAACTGTCCTCGTTACTCCTAAGTGTCCTCCAGCAGTTCCATCATGAATCTCCTTCAGTACCTCCGGTACTCTTTTCCTGGAGATTATGATCTGCATTTTTTGTTTCATAGCCCCAGGACCTTTCAGGATACGTTTCAGTAGTCCATCTTCTATAAAAATGGAGTCTCACTGCGCCCAATATGATTTTACGGTTTTTGAGGGTCGTACAACTACTTTCCAGGTTGGTTTGCGGCCTACTTTCTTCTATTCTAATAGGTATTTCAATTCCGGATCAACTTCTTGGCCTTTCACAAATTCTTTAGTCAGTCAATGGTCGTCTATCACTGTGGTCCGTAAGATTGGAGCGGACTTCTCTTCCACACGGGTACAGTGTCTGCAGTCTTCTGAGCATGGTCGTCTTGATAATGCGTCGGCGTTACAATGACTAATTCCGGCCCTATGCTCGATGACGAAGTCATATTCCTGTAGCCGTTCGATCCACCTTGCTACCTGCCCTTCCGGATTCTTGAATTGTAACAGCCACTTCAACGCAGCATGATCAGTCCTCACCAGGAATTTCCTTCCATACAGGTATTTGTAGAAGTGTTCAACGGCTTTAACTACCGCCAATAATTCTCGCCTGGTGACGCAGTAGTTACGCTCCGGCTTCGACAGAGTTTTGCTGAAGTAGCCGATGACCTTCTCTTGTCCATCTTGAATTTGCGATAGGACGGCGCCGATTCCGACATTGCTGGCATCTGTATCCAATATGAAGTTCCCGTTGGGTAGAGGATAACTCAGGACTGGTGCTGTTGTTAGGGCTCGCTTGAGGTTGTCGAAAGCGTCTTGGCAGTCTTCTTCCCACACAAATTTCCGTCCTTCCTCCGTGAGTCGTGTCAGTGGCTTGGCAATGTTGGCGAATCCAGAGACGTATCGCCGGTAGTACGTGCAAAGACCAAGAAAGCTTCGCAATTGATGTTTGTCAGTTGGTACTGGCCATTCTTTTACTGATCGGATCTTCTGATTGTCAACGGCTATTCCGTTTCCGGACACAATATGTCCCAGGTACTGCACTTCTTTGCGGAAGAGATGACATTTCTTTGGACTAAGCTTCAAACCAGAATTTCGTAGTCTCAGGAATACCTCCTCCAAATTCCTCATGTGATCGTTGAATGTTCTTCCGACCACAATAATATCGTCAAGGTACACCAAACAGGTTTTCCAAGATAGTCCTTGCAGTACCGTTTCCATGAGTCTTTCAAACGTAGCGGGGGCATTGCAGAGCCCGAACGGCATTACTGTAAATTGCCACAGTCCGGCCCCGACAGAAAACGCAGTTTTCTCTTTATCCGTTGGTGCCATGCCAACCTGCCAGTACCCACTTTTCAAGTCTAATGTTGAGAATATTTTCGACCCAGCCAGCGTATCCAATGTGTCATCTATTCGGGGCAACGGGTAGCTATCCTTCTTCGTCACGTTGTTGAGTTGACGATAGTCCACGCAGAATCGTGTTGACCCATCTTTCTTCTTTACCAACACCACTGGTGAGGCCCACGGACTGCTTGAGGATTCGATGACACCTTCTTTTTTCATGTCTTGAATAATTTTCTCGGTTTCCTCTCTCTTGGCCAGTGGCAATCGTCTTGGTACTTGGCGAATGGGGCGTGCATCGCCGGTGTTTATTTGATGCTGGACTATGTTGGTTCTACCCTTGGTCCCACAGCTGGTGTCGAAAACGTCTTGATATTCCGTTATTAAATTTCTCATTCTGATATTCTGGTCCTGGTTTAATTCTTTGCAAGATGTTGACAGTAGATTTGTCAGTTCTGCAGAAAGCTTCTTTGGTGGATTTTGTGTAACGGATGTTCGTCTGATAATCGAAGTTACTGATGCACAATGTCCTAAGATAGTACCCTTCTTTAGTGTAACTGGATAATAATTCACATTCATTACTCGAACTGGTACTACATTTCCAGTATGCACGAGAGATTTTCCCACCAGTATTCCTCGAGTAGTCGTTTCATTATGATTTCCAGCTTCTAATAATATGGTACATCCTGTTGGAAGTTCACGTTCCATGTGGGCATCTACAATCATCTCACTTCGATTTAACACGACAGTATCTTCAGCTAAGGTTACACGTACTGTGTCTTCTCCTCGGGGATGTAAAACGATCTCTTCACCATTCATCTTAAGTGTGCCGCGTTTTAAACTTAGTTCCACACCATTCGCGTTCATGATGTCCATCCCGAGAATGAATTCGTCTTCAATGTCAGCTACCAGGGCTCGGTGTTTAATTCGTGTATTTCCGATGGAGATAGTAATGTCTGCTTCGCCATGGATGGTAGCCGCGGACCCTGTTGCTGTGCGCAATCGCCATTTTGTTGATTCAATCGTTATCTGTTTCTTGAGAGTATCAGGTCTGATGATGGTTTTTGTAGCTCCTGTATCGATCAGCAAGGCATGTGATTTCCCGTCGATCAATCCATCCACAAAGATGCTATTTATTCTTGGTTGTAGGGATGCGACATGTCCAGTTAGCTTCAGGATATCTTGATGTTGGACAGACGTTCGCCCTCTTGCGTCGACCCGCTTTAGATTTTCCGCTGCCTTGTTCTTTATTTGTTCCCCGCAGCGGCTTCGCACATGCCCTAGCTCACCGCAGTTCCAGCATCGAAGTTGTCTCTTCTTTGGCAACATCTCAGTCATGACACGCCGTGCTGTTTCCTCCATAGACTCATTATGATTCTCCTCCACGCCCTCTATTGTGCGAATATTGCCTTGCCGTCTTGAAGCGTGTTCTGCCGCCTCGAATTCCAATGCGCTGGCCAAGGCAATGGACAGGTTACTTGAACGAGCCAGAATCAGGGCCCGTTTGGTTTCTTTATCTCGGAGACCATCAATGAAGCCTTGCACAGCCAGTCGTTCCAACACACTATCTGGGGTGTCAGGATATGCCAGGCGAACTAGACGAGCGATATCAGATTCAAATTCTTGTAGAGTCTCGTTTGATTTCTGACATCTATTTCTCAGCTGCAAGTGATACACTTGCTGCATATGTGCGTGTCCATAACGCATATCCAAGCGCTTAACTAGTTGATGATAGTTCTGCCGTTCTTCTGGAAGGATTGTTTGCAAAATATCCACTGCGTCACCACGCAGCGCAATTATCAAGGCCGTTGCCTTCTCAGATGATGACCACCCATTAGATACTGCAGCAGCTTCGAATTGGGCGTAATAATTAGGCCAAGATACCTTGCCATCAAATTCTGGTGGTTTCATGTGGAATCTACGCAATGATTCTTTCCCGTCTGTCACTAAATATTCAACTTTCTCGTTATTTAATGGCTGGTCACTAGATGGAGTTTTCTGAATCAAGTCGTGAATTTGTTGGACATTTGGCTGTTCGTGATTCAATGTTGCCAATCTTGCTTCGATTTCTTCAATTTTTTCTTTAAATTTTTCTTCAATTTTTTCAAACTTCTGTTCAAATTTAGTTTCTAAATTCGTTTCCAAGCTTCTGGAACTCTCTTCAAATTTAGCTTCCAAGCTTCTGGAATTTTCTTCTAATTTAGTTTCCAAGCTTTTTGAATTTTCTTCTAATTTGGCTTCCAAACTTCTAGAATTTTCCTGCAATTCTTCCTTCAGAGTTTTGGAATTTTCCAGCAGTTCCTCCTTCAGAGTTTTGGAATTTTCCATAAGTTCCTTCAGATTTTTGGAAATGGAGTCCAAATCGCCCGGAATTTCATTATCCGCTATTTCACCAGCTTCAACCAAAAATTGTCGAAGTCGTTCTTGCAGTATACTTTTCTTGCCTGTAGTATCCAGATCACGTTCTTCTAATTCTCTCTTGAGATCAGTCACTTTTAAATTACTTAGATTTACTTTTCTCGACCCCATTTTTATTTATTTGCACTTAAACTTCACTTTTAATTCACAAAACACAACCCTAACACCTGACACCAATTGTAACGTTTATTACAATTTCGGGTTCGGTGAAGTTTATTATTAAATAAAACACGAGTAATGAAAACACTAACAAAATATTTATTTAAAACGAAACTAATGTAGTACAACTACTAAGACATATATTTATATTCAACACGTATTTATATTCACAACAAAGTATTTAGCAACGACTTGCACTGTTCACACTTCGAATACAGAATGCCTCTTCCCGGCCGAAAGTCTCCTTTATATGCTGCAACAATGTATTCGAGAATATTCGAGAGTTTCTGGCACACGGTAGAAGCATGACGCAGAGCGAACAGGTACGGACCTGTCTATTGCGTCTGAGACAGCGGTGAATCGTGCAGCAGACGTGTCGACTGTTCCAGACGGAACAGGGCCGTACTCGCTACAATATTATGTGGATTATTTTGTGACCAGTACCGATAATTTGGTTCGCCATTCATGGTAAATGTGCATTCATCAGTGAATAAAATACTACTTAAAAATTCTATATTACAATTTGATTTCTCCATCATTATTTCACAGAATGAGGCACGCAGTTCAAAATCTAGTTCCAAAATATTTTGGTGGTTTTGAAATTTAAAAGGAATGTATTTATGTTTTTTGAGAATTCTATGCACTGTCATAAAATTTATATTTAGTTCTCTGGAAATTTCCCGCACACTCATTGTTGGCTCCAGTTCTATTAAAGCAAGAATATTTTCTTCATTGTTATAAATTCTTTCATTTATTTCTTTCTTGAAATTTAGTGCTCCTGTCTTTTCAAACTTTACTATAAACATCTGAATAGTTGCCGTACTAGGAATATCATGATGCTGCCAAATACCGCTAATATAGTCACGAATTAGTCGTAAACTATGGCCAGAATATTGCCATTTAATTATTTGCAACTTTTTTTCATTTGAATAATTATTCATTTTTGATAATAATAAACCCTAATATTGATTTAATATCACAGTTGGTCAAAATAAATACTAAAAATTTGACGTATAAAACGTTACGCATTTGTTCATCTCTTGTTTTTAATTCCATGGCTATTACTATTAAATTGAAATTACGTGAATTTTCAAATTTAATTTCTGCAGTTATGAAGTAGTCAAAATGAATTTTGATTCGGATGTAGAATTTTATGCTTTACAACATTTATTTGAAACATTTTTTCCTAAAATAATTAGAAAAGCAATGCGCACGGAAAAACTGATTTGCCATGTTAAACGCCTATGTTTCACTTTTCGTGTTACACCCGGTATATATATATTCATATAGTCAACAAGGAAAAATTCATTCAGGGAAATTTTCTTGTTCTTCTGGTTATGTGCGTGAATATTTATTATTTTTACATTGATTTCCTTTAAATTTGTTGGTTATTAAAAGAATTTTTTTTATATTATGAATTTAATATTTAAGTAATTTAATAAAAATTTTGGTTTGTGATATCAAAAATATAAGTTTAATCTTATCTTAAATCATTAAATTTATTTCTATTTATATTATTAGTTCATTAAGTTTATTTTTAATTAGAATTAGATTATTTTTTATAAGTTTAAAGTTTTTATTTTTAGATTATAGAATTTTTATTGAGTGAGAATTATTAAGTTTAAATTCTTCATCAATTGTAATAGGAATTTTATTTGATTGAATATCTTTAATATTTATAAGATTTGTATTATTTATTTGTTGTATAGTAATTTTTTATACTGAACAGTATATACAGGGGGATTTAAATATTAATCGTTTTATTATATTAGTTTTAATATTTGTGTTTTCTATAATATTATTAATTATTAGACCAAATTTAATTTCAATTTTATTAGGTTGAGATGGATTAGGTTTAGTTTCTTATTGTCTAGTTATTTATTATCAAAATACTAAATCTTATAATGCTGGTATAATCACAGCTTTAATAAATCGAATTGGTGATGTTATATTACTAATTGCTATTTCTTGAATGATAAATTATGGAAGTTGAAATTATGTATTTTATTTAGATTATACAAAAATAGATTTATATATACAAATTATTGGAGGATTAGTAATAGTTGCAGCTATAACTAAAAGTGCTCAAATTCCTTTTTCTTTATGATTACCTGCAGCTATAGCAGCACCAACTCCAGTTTCAGCTTTAGTACATTCTTCTACTTTAGTAACGGCTGGTGTTTATTTATTAATTCGTTTTAATATTATTTTAAATGAAAATTTAAGTTAATTTTTATTATTAATTTCAGTTTTAACTATATTTAAAGCTGGATTAGGTGCTAATTTTGAATTTGATTTAAAAAAATTATCGCTCTTTCGACTTTAAGACAATTAGGATTGATAATAAGTATTTTATCTATAGGAAATTTTAAATTAGCTTTTTTTCATCTTTTAACTCACGCTTTATTTAAAGCTTTATTACTTATATGTGCTGGGGCTATTATTCATAATTTAAAGAATATACAAGATATTCGTTTTATAGGAAATTTAATAGTTTATATACCTTTAACATGTATTTGTATAAATATTTCTAATTTAGCTTTATGTGGTATACCTTTTTTAGCTGGATTTTATTCAAAAGATTTAATTTTAGAAGTAGTTTGTATAGATTATGTAAATATATTTAATTTTTTTTATTTTTTATTTCTACAGGTTTAACTGTGTGTTATTCATTTCGATTATGTTATTATTCTATCACTGGAAATTTTAATTTTTATTCTTTTCATTCTTTAAATGATGAAGGTTGAATTATATTAAAAAATATAATTATAATATTAATTATAGTGAATTTTATAGGAAGAATATTAAGTTGATTAATTTTTCCTACTCCAATTATAATTTGTTTACTAATTGAATTAAAATTATTAGCTTTAATGGTAAGAATTATTGGTATATGGTTAGGTTATGGAATATCAAAATTTTCATTAAGATGATTAAGAAATTCTTTAAAGTTTTATTATTATAGATATTTTTTTGATCAAGGATGAAATGAATTTATAGGGGGTCAAGGGATATATATAAATATAAAAAAAGATTCTATATTTTTTAAATTTTTACAAAATAATAATATAAAAATTAATTTAATTTTAATTACTTTATGATGAGTAATATTATAAATTTTTATAATAATTTATTTAAATAGCTTATTTTTAGAGCATAATATTGAAGCTATTAAGGAAATTATTTTAAATTTTTAAGTATTTATAAAAATAGATTATTTTATTTTTACAGTGAAAATGTAATGTTTTATTTAAGCTATATAAATAAGAAATATAAACGGAATTTAACCGCTAGGAAAAAAGTTAGCAGCTTTTTTTATTCATCATATTTCTTTAATTGGAATTAAAATTCAATAATGTCATTAACAGTAATATGCCTCTTTTTGGCTTTAATTAAAATTTAAATAAGGATGATATCATCAAATTTTTAGGTCGAAACTAAATGTAAAAATTTACTTCTTATTTTAAGATAAATTGATTTATTAATATTTTTTTAATGCAAATCAAATGTTTTATTTAAACTATAATCCTTAATTAGCTCAATTTAAAGCTCCTTGATTTCATTTATGATAAAGTCCTATTAATAAAATTATTAAAAAGAAAAATCCTAAAGTTATTCATGATAAAAGATTTGAAATTTTTATAATTATAATTATAGGTATAAATAAAGCAATTTCTACATCAAAAATTAAAAAAAAATACTGCCATTAAAAAAAATTGTAAACTAAAAGGTAAACGAGCAGAATTTTTTGGACTAAATCCACATTCGAAAGGAGATTTTTTTTCTCGATCTATAAAGGTTTTTCTTGATAAAATATTACATAGAAATATAATTAATATTGAAATAGTTATGAAAATTATTCTTATTATATATACGAGTATAATGAAAATTATTTATACTAAAAATAATTAGACTATTTGATTGGTAGTCAAATATACTATTTATACTATGTATATAAATATTATCTACATACATACATACATACATACATAACATCACGCTATATCCCAATAAATGGGGTAGCACGAACCCGTCAACATTCTCATCCTGACACACGATACTCGATTCGACCACATTAACACTTCCTCCATACAAACTCTTTCTTTTCTCACAACCAAAATCCATCAACACACAACAAACATTCATCCATTCGCTCCTGTACACTGCGCTTGTTTCTGAAGATGGTCTCCACACAATTGCAGGTAAAACTCGAAACATCTAACCTATTAATCTAAAATCAAGAATCATACGCTTGTCTTCATTCATCATATTTATCCCGCAATTAATTTTCTCCAAACATTCCTATCCTGACACACCACTTTTGCTTCAACCACATTCATAATTCTTTTCATACAAGCTCGTTTATTCTTCACGCTCAGAATCTTTCGCTCACGCAACAACCCTTCTATCATATTCATCCACTTGTTCCTAGGCCGTCCACGCAAACTTTCACCCTCAATTTCACCAACATACACCTGTTTCACCAATCTGTCATTCGACATACGTTCTACATGACCAAATCATCTCAACTGACTTATTCCCACTCTTCTTACAACATTCTTCCCAATCTCACATTCATCATACACCAATGTATTCCGGACACGATCTCTTCTAGTATATCCACACACACCCCGCAAATATCTCATTTCCACAGCAGTTATACGCCGTTCATGTTTCTTCATCCATACCCAACATTCACTACCATACATCAACGTAGGCACTAACACACCATTATAAACACTCAATCGAGCATCTCTGGATACATTCACGTTCCGAATAAAGGTTCCCAGAGCACCCAATATCTTACATCCAGCAGATACTCTTCTTTCAATCTCTCGATCAATACGTCCATCCCTCGAAAACACACTCCCCAAGTATACAAACTCATTTACTTGACCCAATCTCACATCATTCACCGAAACATTGCAATCAGTCAACAAATCACTCTTCTCAAACACTAACACTTTATATTTATCAACATTCAGTAATAGATTTAAACGTTTTCCTACTTCATTTATACTTAGAATCATTCTTCTCAATTGTTCTTCAGATTCACCCATTACAACTACATCATCGGCATAAGCTAACGCAGGCACTACACTGCCACCAATACGTACACCATCCGCCCCATTCAGCGACTTTCGTAACAACACATCCATATATAAATTAAACAACCACGAGGACATCCCACAACCTTGTTTCACGCCAACATCTATAGAAAACCAATCACTCAATCTACCATCAACTCTCACCGCAGCCTCGCTATCTTCGTATAATGCACGAATCGCTCCCAACAAATTACCATTTATACCGTACTCTAGAAGTACATCCCACAGAATAACTCGATGAACACTATCATATGCTTTTTTAAGATCGAGAAAGCCACAGAACATCTTCTTGTTCTTAGCAAGTGATTTCTCAACAATCATACGAAGAGAAAACAATTGATCTACACACCCTCTCTCAGGCAAAAATCCACCTTGCATATTACTCAACTTGGAGATTGTTAAGGTTCGTACCTTGTGAATAAGAATCTTCCCGTACAACTTCCCTACCACACTCAACAAACTTATCGCACGGAAATTAGTACAATCACTCGAACTACCTTTGCCCTTAAATAAAGGACAAATGATAGCACGTTTCCAATCATCAGGAGCTACACACAGTTTCAAACAAAATCTAAATAAATAAACTAACCAATCAAATAATCTCTCACCACCATACTTCAACATCTCATTCGTTATACCATCCAAACCAGGAGCTTTACCATTCTTCAAACGTAACAATGCAAAATTAACATCACTTTCTTCTATATCCCATTCATCACTTCTTGAATTTTCACTACAACAATTCGATCCATTTACGCTACCATATAAACCTCTAAAATACTCACACCATCTATTTCTAACGTCTAATTCATTTCACAATAACTCACCATTCGCACTCTTAATCGCTTTTACCGCCCTTACATTACACCTCTCAATCTCTTCACACTCAACCAAAACATTCTTTTATTCATAGTAAAATCATTCGTCATTCTTTAACTCATCAAATCATCAAAACGCGCCTTACTTTCTCTCACTACTCTCTTAACATGTTTATTTAACCTTTTATATTCTAGCAAACATTCATCACGTAAACTTCCAGGCACATCTTTTACATGTAGAAATCGCAAATACGCTCTCTTTTTCTCTTCAATTGCTTCTTTCACTTCATCATTCCACCATGCATTCCTTGGACAAGAGCCTAATCTGGATTCACCACAAACTTCTTTTGCACATTTAAGAACTGTATCCTCAAATTTCATCCAAACATCATTTATGCTCATTCAAAATTAGGCTCACATACAGGCTAAGATTCATTTATTTTCTCAACAAACATATCTCTAATATCCTCATTCTGTAGTACACTATATTTCACACGAAACATTTTTTCGGTGCCTTTTACCCTCATTCGCCAACATTTATCCAGACGTATACGCGACACCACCAAATAATGGTCATTCGTACCCAATTCAGCCCCACGCTTCACACGCGTATAAACAACTAAACTTCTTAGTCGTTCATCATACAAAATAAAATCAATCACACTCCGCCTATTCTCCCTCACATTCTCCCATGTATACAAGTGAGCTAATTTATGTTTAAAGACAGAGTTGGAAACGAAAAGATCACGCTCTAAGCAGAAGGATACTATTTTCCTACCGTTTTCATTCACTCTCACATCACCATATTTACCCAATACATTCCCAGACATGCTTCTCTTTACTCCCACCCAACCATTCAAATCACCACATACGATAACTTTTTCACCTGGATCACACGAATCAATCACACTATCTAACAAATTCCAAAATTGATCTTTCTCAAGATCACTTTCGGATTCAGTTGGGCCATAAACTGACACAACGAAGATTCTATGAAAGCCTACCTTAAATCTCAGCCAAAGAATTCGCGATGAAATACAACTATAATCTCTTACAAACGGTTTCATCCTTTCACTAACAAGCACTCCTACACCATGTTTTGCCCGTTCATTCTCTGCAACACCCGACCACAAGCAAAACAATCCATCTACCTCTTCTTCATTACAGCCTTTCCACTTTGTCTCGCTCACACACAAAACATCTACATTATACACACGCATTATATTCACCAATTCATTTTCTTTTCCATTTATACCCCTAACATTCCACGTACCAAACTTACATTCATCAAATTTCGCCCATTTATTCCTCATTAGAACAAAAGATAAAAGAAATAGGGTTCTCTCGGTAAAAGAAGAAGAAGTTAAGGTAGCTTACCAGGCTTATCCTTAAATATTATCTACCTCATCAGTAAATTGAAATATATAAAAATTATCATACAACATCAACGAAATGTCAATATCAAGCTGCTGCTTCAAATCCGAAATGATGTAAAGAAGAGAAATGATTATAATAATGACGAATTAAACATACTAGTAGGAATGTCATTCCAATAAATACATGTAAGCCATGAAATCCTGTTGCTATAAAAAATTTTGATCCGTAAACTGAGTCTGCAATTGTAAAAGGATATTCAATATATTCATATCTTTGTAATATAGTAAAATAAATTCCTAAAATTACTATAAATAATAGTCTTTGTAAAGCTTGATTATAATTATTTTCTATTAAACTATGATGAGCTCAAGTAACTGTAATTCCTGAAGTTAATAACATTAAAGTATTTAATAAAGGAATTTGTAATGGATTAAAAGCTTGAATTCCTATAGGAGATCATATGTTTCCCAATTCAATAGCAGGGGATAATCTTCTATGAGAAAACCCTCAAAAAAATGAGACAAAGAAAAATACTTCTGAAGTAATAAATAAATTTATTCCTCATCGTAATCCTATTGTTACAACATAAGTATGTAATCCTTGAAAAGTCCCTTCTCGTGTGATATCTCGTCATCATTGAATTATTGTTAATAAAGTTAATAAAGTTCCAATTATTTATATTATATTGATGAAATCATTTTAATAAACCTGATACTATAATTATTGCTCCAAAAGCTCCAGTTAATGGTCAAGGACTATAATCTACTAAATGATAAGGGTGATTTGAATGTGTTGACATTTTAAATTACTTCTCTTGAGTATAATGTTCTTAAAATTGCAAATACATATGTTTGAATAATTGAAACAGCAAATTCTAATGTTAATAATAGTAGTTGGACAATAATTAATAATGAGATTAAAGATGAATTTATTATTGGTCCAGTATTTCCTAATAAAGTTAATAGTAGATGTCCAGCAATTATATTAGCTGCTAATCGAACAGCTAAAGTTCCTGGACGAATTATATTTCTAATAGATTCAATGCGTACTATAAAAGGTATTAAAATTGAAGGAGTTCCTTGAGGAACAAGATGTGCAAATATATATTGGGTATTATTAATTCATCCAAATAATATGAAACTTAATCATAAAAGTAGAGCTAAAGATAAAGTTATTGATATATGTCTTGAACTTGTATATATATAAGGAAATAAACCTATAAAATTATTAAATAAAATTAAGGAATAAAATGAAATAAAAATAAATGTTCTTCCTTTTTGATTATAAGGTCCTAATAATGTTTTAAATTCTTTGTCTAAAGTTAAAAGTATATTAATTCAAATAATATTAAATCGTGATGGAATGAATCAAAATGTTATTGGAATTAATAGTAAACCTAATAATGTTCTTATTCAATTTAATGATAAATTTATAATACATGTTGAAGGATCAAATGAAGAAAATAAATTTGTTATCATTATCAATTTAAAGTTTTTGAAGTAAATTTATTATTTTTAATTAAATTTGTATTTTTAATTAAAAATATATAATAATTAGAGATGGGCGAATATCATCCGCGAATATTGACGTTATTCGATATTCGAGATTTTCGAATATTAACGTCAGTATAGCGAATATTCGAATACCTCGAATATTGCGCTATATATTGACCTCAATTTTTGACTATGTTCTTCTTTATCATTTGTACATAAACTTAAAGCTATTACAATACTTTGAAGTTATTAATAACAAAGATATTTTGTTTCAAAATCATATTTCAAATTTGTTTTTCGCCAACATCAGCCCGTACGTTTCACCTTGTTTGTACTTTTTGTTTTAATCTTATCTTAACAATTTCATTCATATAATGAAAAGGACGTAATTAAATAATTATTAATAATTTTAGGAGTATTCGAATATTCGAGTACCTCGAATATTCGAGATCTGATTAATATTCGTATTCGATATTCGAGTTCGAGAAATTTGATATTCGCCCATCTCTAATAATAATTAATAAAATTAATTATAAAAAAATTATCGTAAAAAATATATATAAAAATAATAAATGTATTGGTGCTATTTGTGGAATAAAAAAATACATACATACATAATCCTGTCCTAGGGTGTCGAGGTTATTCTGCGTTTCTGTCTCTCCTGCTTTTTACGAATTTTTTCCACTTCTGTCGGTCCTTAGAGAGGGCTTTAGCTGAGTTCCAATCCTCTCCTGCTTCTGATAGGATGTTTTTGACTGATTTATTCCAGGTTGTCGGTGTCTTCCTCTTCTGTTTTTTTCCGATTGGTCTTGCTTCCCAAATCTTTTTAACTTGCCTTTCTTCTCCCATTCTCATCATGTGTCCGTACCAACTCAACTTTCTGTCTTCCAGTATTTCCTTTATTGATTGCACTCCTAGTTTATGTCTTATATCTTCATTTCTTATTCTGTTTACTCGTCTCACTCCTAGAACCCTTCTGAGAAATTTCATTTCAGCTGCCTGTAGTCTTCTTTCTTGTCTCTCTGTCAATACCCAGTTTTCCGCACCATATAGAAGTAATGGTAGGTACATACTGTTGTAGATGGATATTTTTGTTTTTATAGTTATTTGTTGGTGATCAAGGAATTTCTTATTTAGTGCATAGTAGATCCTATTTGCTGCCTGTATTCTTTGATTTAGTTCATAATCCATGGTTCCTCTGTTGTTGATTACCCTTCCTAGGTACTTATAGTTTTGCACTTGTTCTATGCTCTCACTTCCTATTGTTACTTTTAGTTCTTTTCCTGTACTACTTATTAACATTGTTTTAGTTTTGTTCGAGTTTAGAGTTAAGTTATGTTTAGATAACACGTCTACCCAAGTTTTTAAGTTTTTCTCTAGTTTTGCCTCCGTATTGGCGAATAGTACAATATTATCCGCAAATGCGCATGCTTCTAGGTATACTGGTTGTAGGTTCCTATATCCTATTACGAATTTCTCCATGGTGTTTTGGCATTCTTTTATGGTATCGTCTAGTGCACATATAAAAAATAGTGGGCTTAGCACACTGCCATGTCTTACTCCTGCTGATGTTGGAAACGTCATTGAGAGTCTATTACATGTCCTGACTTGGTTGTTCGTTTACTTATACTTGTTTTGGATTGCCTTTATAAATTTCTTGTGTACGTTTTTGTTTATCAGACTTTCCCATATTTTCGTTCTATTTACCGTATCGAATGCTTTTTTCATGTCTATGAAACACATGTAGATATCCTGGTTTTTTTCCTAGTTTCTTTTCTATCACTTGTAGCACAGTGAAATTGTGGTCCTGAACTCTATGCATTGGTCTGAACCCACTCTGTATGTTTGCTAATTGGTTTTCTATCTGCTTTCTTAGTTTGCTTTCTATTATTCTTTCATAGGTCTTGAATGTTACGCATAGTAAAGTTATTCCCCTATAATTGGAGCAATCCTTGGTATCTCCTGTCTTGTGTACGGGTACGATTAAACCTATTTTCCATTCGTCTGGGATGTCTTCTTTCTTCTGGCATAAGTTAAAAAGCTTCAATAGCTCGTCTTTTCCGTCTTCTCCCATATATTTAATAATTTCAGGTCCTATTTCATTCACTCCTGGGGCCTTAGTAATTTTGATTTTATCTTTCGCTCCATTCAGTTCTTGCATGTTTATGAAGTCCTCAGAGGCGTCTTCATTTGTTGATAACGATTCGGCTTGCTCTTGTGCGTTATCTGTATTTTCGTCTGTGAGAAGATCTTCAAATTACATTTTCCACCTATTGATTATCTCATTTTCTCATCTTCCCGTCATTATCTTTAACTTGCTGTAGCCTAAATTCTGATTTGTTTTTAAAACTTCTAAGTACTTTATAGAACATTTTTCGGTTCGTTAAACTGTTATTTTCCATGGCTTTCCCGAATTCTTCCCATGACTTTTCTTTAGCTTCTATGACTATTTGCTTTACTTCCTTCCTTTTCTCTTTATACACTTTATAATCTGAATTGTTTTTTGTGTGTAAGTACTTTCTCCATAGTGTCTTCTTTTCCTTTGTTGCTATTTTTACCTCATCATTCCACCAGTGTGTTATTTTATGGTTGTTGCCTATCTTGCTATATCCACAGACCTTAGCCGCCGCAGTTAATAGCCTCTTCCATTTTTCGTTAATATCTTGGTTATGTTGTGTTATATTCTTTATGATCTCCTCTGTAACAAGTTTTTGATATTCTTCTATTGCTGGCTGGTGTCTTAATTTGTGTACTTTGATTTTTTCCTGTCTCACTTCTTCATTTTTCATAGTTTTCCTACTTCTTGTACTGTTTCCTTTGAATGTTGCTTCCAGTAAATAGTGGTCGCTACAAATTTCATAGCCTCTTTTCACTCTTACGTTTTTAACATCTGTCCTGTTCTCTCTTTCTACTATTACGTAATCAATTATTTATTTTTCTTCTCTACTTCTCATTTCTCTTGTATATTTGTGGATATCTTTCTGTTGGAAGTAGGAGTTTGCAATTATAAGATCATTATTCATACAGAACTCTAGCAGTTTTTCCATTTCTGTTTATTGTCGATCGCCGTGTCTTCCTATGACTCCGTTCCAATCTTCAGGTTGGTTTCCTACCCTACTGTTGAGGTCCCCATTTAATATTAGTCTGCCTTTCTTCCTTTCTATCGTATCTTGTAGGCTTTCCCAGAATTTTTCCTTTTCTATTTGTTTTTCATTCTCATCAGGTCCATATGCCACTACTATTGTTGTACCATTCAGTCCTCTGCCTATTTCAATTACTAGTATTCTTTCGTTCACGCATTCCCAGTTTTGTATTTCGGCTATTTTATTTTGGTGTATTGCACATGCAATTAATGCTCGTGCTCTTTGTTTTTCTTCCACCCCTCCGTATATGAAAAAGTGTCCTTTACCTATTAATTTATTACCTTTGCCCTTCCATTTCGTCTCTGTTAGTGTCAGTACTTCTATATTTGCCTTTTTTAAATATTATACTAGTTCATGTTCCTTTCCATTCAGTCCCCTTATGTTCCATGTTCCTAATTTCTAGCTATTTTTATTCTTAACTCTTGCGTAGTCAATATGTTTGGTTGCTACATTATCCGATATTCTTTTGTCCTTTCTCGTCCTTTTCTGCGGCGTTTGTCGTCTTAGTGTTTTGTGTTCCATATTTTTTTTTTACTTTTTTTGGGCGGCTCCTGCTTTTTCTTGCCCTTCCTTGTCGTTTTTTGCACCTTGTTTTACATCTTTTCCTTTGTCATCAAGTTCATTTGTTTTATCGTTCCAACCATAATACTTTCCATTTATTATAATCTGCTTGTATTTAATTTTTACTTCGTTTCCTTTTGATCTCTGTTCCTTGGCTTTTCTTCTTATTACAGCCTGTATTTTCTGTTCTTCTTGTGTCAGATCATCTTCAATGTAAATATCCTTTCCACGCAGTTTATTTTTATTTTTCATAATTGTTTGATTTCATCTCTACTTCCAATTTCGGCCAGTATTATAGTACGTTCTGGTCTTGTTTTTAAGCTGTAGGCATCGGTGACGATTGGATTAATTTTTAATTCAGTTTCGAGGAAATCGCTTACTGTTTTCTTGGTATTTCGTGCCCTAGTTTCCAATCCCTTGATAATTACATTATTAGTTCTTTTTCTTTTTTCATTTACGATCTAACTCTTCATTTTTATTGTTCATTTCTGTTTTCTCTATTTCCCATTTCTTCTATATCAGATAGTATTTTTTGTATGGTGAGATTATTTATATTTATCTCTTTTTTTAGTTCATCTTTATTCTTCTGGCTTTCATTTTTGAGATCGTTCGTCATATCTATTATTAGTTTTCTTATTTCTTCTATGTTTGGTTCTTGCTTATCGCGTGTTTTGGTGGGTGTTCTCCTTGTCCTTTTACTTCTTGCAAAGTTTTCTTCGTATTCCCTTTTCCTTTTCTCTATGTCAGAGTCAGATTTCGCACTCATTTATTAATTCATATATGTTCGCATCCAGTGTAGCAGTAATGTTATACTGGTTGCCTGCTCTCTGGTGCGTAATAACCAGCACTTTTACTCGTGGTTTTCGCTCCGTATCAGGTGCGCGCGCAACACTTACTGTACAGCTATTCGTGATGTTAGAATGAGATTGCACTTTTTCACACACTAATATTTTCCACAAGAACTAATCCCCGCGTTAGATAACACGTACACTTATCGTAAACCCTGTTTCAGTTATTTTAAACTAGCACTGCCTGTCGTACGCACGCACAATAAAACTCGAGATTCGAGGTTATTTATTGGAGCTGACAGATAGCCCTACCTCTCTCTACCAAAATTTTCACTATTATTATTGTAAAGAATATATATATAAAAATAATCAATTTATTGGTGCTATTTGTGGAATAAAAAAATATTAATTTATATTAATAATTTTAGTTTGACATTCTAATGTTATATTTTTAACTAATTTTTTCATTAGAAGTAATTGTTAATTTACTATAAATTAGTTTAAGAGACCAATACTTACTTTCAGTCATCTAATGAATTTTCTATTTAGAAATTCATTTTACAAATGTGTAAAATGTGTTAGTTGAGATACTTTCAATTACAATTGACCATAAAATAACCCTGATCGATTTATATAAAAAAAAAATTGATTTAATCGTCCAGGAGTTGCATAAATTTTTACCCCTAAAGAAGGGATTGTTCATGAATGAATTACATCAAGGGCAGTTACTAATACTCGAATTTGTGTATTAAAAGGTAATATAATTCGATTATCTACATCTAATAATCGAAATTCATTATTTTTTAATTCATTTGTTGGAGTTATATAAGAATCAAATTAATTTTTTTGAAATCTGAATATTCATAACTTCCGTATCATTGATGACCAATAGATTTTAAGGTAACTGAAGGATTTCTTACTTCATCTAATAAATATAATAATTGTAATGAAGGTAAAGCAATAAAAACTAATGTAATTGCTGGTAAAATTGTTCAAATTATTTCAATTGTTTGACCTTCAAGTAAGTATTGATTAATATATTTATGAAAAGATTAGTATTTATTTTGAGCAACTGTGATATTAAATCAATATTAGGGTTTATTATTATCAAAAATGAATAATTATTCAGATGAAGAAAAGTTGCAAATAATAAATGGCATTATTCTGGCCATAGTTTACGACTAATTCGTGACTATATTAGCGCTATTTGGCAGCATCATGATATTCCTAGTACGGCAACTATTCAGAGATTTATAGTAAAGTTTGAAAAGACAGGAACACTAAATTTCAAGAAAGAAATAAATGAAAGAATTTATAGCAACGAAGAAAATAAACTTGCTTTAATAGAACTGGAGCCAACAATGAGTGTGCGGGAGAACTAAATATAAATTTTATGACAGTGCATAGAATTCTCAAAAAACATAAATACATTCCTTTTAAATTTCAAAATATTTTCGAACTAGATTTTGAACTGCGTGCCTCATTCTGTGAAATAATGATGGAGAAATCAAATTGTAATATAGAATTTTTAAGTAGTATTTTATTCACAGATGAATGCACATTTACCATGACTGGCGAACCAAACTGTCATAATTATCGGTCTGGTCACAAAATAATCCACATAATATTGTAGAATCGAGGACACAATATCGTCATTCTGTCAATGTGTGGGCAGGAATTTTTGGTGATTATTTCACTTATGTCAATTATACTGACAAATTTTACATAGTTTCATAAACAATTACAGTAACAAATGCCTTGGCAACGGGGGTTTGTCACGCGGTAAATGCCCAAGACCATTTGTCACCGACAAATCGCCGTTGCCTAGGAGACACAAACACCACATTTTCAATAAATAAACAATCAGTTTTCTAAAATGTCAGAAGTGAATCGTTTTGGAGATGCGTCTTTGGCGGCAATTTGTACCGAAATAGAAAATAAGAAATCAGAAAATACAAAAAAGTGTCAAGGTAGTATCTGGAGATTATTTACCTAATTAAAATAATCACATTTAAAATAAATTTTTAATTTAATACAAAAATATAGAGATATCATTCGAGAAATATTCTTCACAAATACCACTCGCGACTCTTATTTTATCAGTAAACTTTTCTTTCAAACATTGTTTACCTTTAAGCAACATCCTTCGAGTCATCTGCTCAGAATAAATCCCTCGAGCTACGCTCTCGTGATTTATTCGAACAGATGACTCTCACGATGTTGCTAGGTAAACAATGTTTTCAAGAAAAGTTTACTGATAAAACTTGAGTCCCTTGTGATATTATATACGATAAAATCATTGGCCCATTCTTCATCCAACGAATAAATTCAGCATCATATTAGAATTTATTAATTAATGCTGTTGGACCACAAATTGTTGAAACAAACAAAGAAAATGTGTGGTTCCAGCATGATGGCTGCCCTGCACATAGCACTAGAGAAGTTGTGGAATTTCTAAACCATGTATTTCCTGAAAGCTGGATAGGACGAAATGGACCAGTTAACTGGCCAGCACGGTCGCCAGATTTAAATCCGTGCGATTTTTTTTATGGGGCCATTTAAAAGAACTTAAAAATGCTATATTACAAGAATGCCAGAAAATAAATAATCGACAATTAAGGCATGCTCGAGAAAGCTTCTACAACAGATTAGGTTATTGTTTAGCTCAAAACGGTGGATTATTTGAACATCTAATTTAACAATTTAAGAATATTTAGTTTGTTGATGTTTTTATTGAATTTAATTTATGTTACATTAATTAATTTGTTAAAAAATTAATTGTCCGTCAGTACGGTGGTGTGGATAGCGATATGGAATTCGAATCCGGAGATCCCGGGTTCGAATCTCACTCAAGCTAAAAATTATATGAACTACCACACTGCGGCTCGGTGAGTGCGGACCCTGTATTGTAATTGGGATTAGTTCCTGTTGTACAGCGTAACATAAATAAATAAATAAATAACAACCTACCTGAAATATTTTATCGAGTTTATTATTTTTTTATTCTTAAATAATAAATCTAAAAAATATTTTGCCTTATTATTATTAAATTTTTATTTAGAAAATAAATATTTAGTACGTAAAAATGATTTTGACAGTTTATTCTGACATTGACGCATAAAACGTTACGCATTTGTTCATCTCTTGTTTTTAATTCCATGGCTATTACTACTAAATTGAAATTATGTGCATTTTCAAATTTAATTTCTGCAGTTATGAAGTAGTCAAAATGAATTTTGTTTATTGATTCGGATGTAGAATTTTATGCTTTACAACATTTATTTGAAACATTTTTTCCTAAAATAATTAGGGAAGCAATGCGCACGGAAAAACTGATTTGCCATGTTAAACGCCTATGTTTCACTTTTCGTGTTACACCCGGTATATATATATATATATATATATATATATATATATATATATATATATATATATATATATATATCATGTGATATATAGCAGTTTGCTCCCACATCAGTTTAAAACTCACGTTAAATAAAGTAGGTATGTTTGATTTTATACACGGAACTAATAAATATTGATAGAATGCATCGTATATTTGTGATATAATTTCGTATTTCAATATATTTATATGAAAAATTGATAGTTTTGTAATCACAATGGCTGGTACCACAAGCTCTGTTTTTGGGTGTTTTAACATGTTAGAGATAGCTAAAACACCCAAATACACTGCTCTTAAAACAGGCAAAAACAGAGCTTGTGCTACCAGCCATTATGTCAATGAAGTTTGGACCCCAATTTTTATGCTATTGTATGAGAGATGGCAGTCTTGATGGGTAAATAAGAAATCTGTTATTAGGGCTACAACATGTTCTGCTTTGCGTTTTAGTTCTCTAAATATAATAGTAGAATAATTTTCCCAGTAGAACTTGTACTACTCAACCTACAACTGTTGAGTATATTAACATATTATTAGTCGCACCAAAAACATTTGACTGAATAATATGTAAAAGTTAATCATTGTATTGTTATCCTTTAAGATATGGAACAATTATATATGTATATAAAAAAATCTAATGCAGACACCACATGGCTTCCGTGTAAGCCAGTGGCGTATCTAGGGTGGGGCAGGCAGGGCACGTGCCCTGGGCGCCGCAGCCAGGGGGCGCCGAGACGCCCGCAGCTGTGGCAAGGGCGCCGCGCGCGATGCCGGTAAGTTAGTTTTTACGATGAGGGAGCGGAACGGAAGTGGAACTTTTCGCGTCTAGGGTGAAATGTTGCTGGAGGGCTACGCCCTCAAGCTACTTTTTACTCCTTGGAGATAAATAGTTTTGCTTTCGGCCGCTTTTTCGTTGCGGAATTCACCATTTCTCAAATGAAAAATGAATATGACTGTCGGCATCAGCGGGTCCTATACGTTCCTCATTCTAACCTACTCGGTGTTGCGCTCAAAGTAAGTAGATGTCGCAAGGCAACCTTGCCAAGTTCGGACTGAGAAGACATAAACAACAGCCAAATCTGTGTAATTTCGCCCCCACCTTTTTCAGACCGAATGCTAACAAAGCTTTTCGTCGTCTTATTGACAACTTAAGCAGTTTATTAAGGTAAGCATTGTATACGTCATAATTTATGAATACATTGATTTGTTTACTCATGAATATTGTTCACTTTTGCTTCCAGAATCAGATCTACACTGAGTCAGAAGAACGTCAGTATGGCTTCTCGTCGCCCTCTTGATGAAGTTAAATCTTAAGATCCTTTAAGGTAAGAATTTTGCAGGTTCAATTCAATAATATTTTCATATGTTTGATTACAAACATTGAATTTTAATTGACGTTTTCAAAGATGAAAAAGGTGTTTATTACCTTTATGTTTATTACTGGGCATTTACGAGGAGACCATGAAACGTACGCTTGTGAACAAAAAGGAGTCTGGTGCGGAAGGGCGAAAAAGGCGGAAGTTGGAGGCAGAGGAAGACAAAAAGTCCAGCCTCGCTTTCAGGGAAAGCTCGCCGCTACAGATCCCCCTGCACCGTCGTCAAGTTTGCTTGAGTTTGAGGCTGGGCCAAGCTCAAATGCATCAGAAGCAGAGCAGGGAGGATGTAACAATGCGGTATCGCGGTTGATGCATTTCATCATGCACATTCATAATTGTTTTTAGCTGATGAGTTGTAGACTAAATTATTATTGTTGATTTAGAATGAACATATTTGTAGCTTCAATTACTTGGAATTAATTGTTATTTTAATTGATAATTGCCTCAGCTACAAACAATATAGATTGACTTTTGCTTATTCAGCGTCTGCGGTAGATCTTTGGTATGCCGACAAGATGATGCAAATTATATTCCTTCTAGAAGGAATTAACGCGTAGTCTTGATAAAGATACCTAATACATCTCCCCGTAAGTTCTCAGCACCCTTCTGGTTGCTCCGAGCTTAGTTAGTTCTCGCCAGCTCGTCGAATGAGCTGGTGCCTGATCACTAAGATATTGTTAAAGTTCTCGCCAGCTCGTCGGATGAGCTGGTGTGCATGTTTAGTAAAGTTCTCTCCAGCTCTGTGGATGAGCTGGAACCTGATCAGTAAATTGTTGTTAATCACTTGTAAAGGCTAGAAATGCTTTAGTGGTTAAGTTGTCTCGAACTACTGTTATTAGTTCAAGTGTCTCGAGCTCTTTGGATGCGGGTCACCTGTTGTGACGCCAGCTCCTTGGGTGAGCCGAGAAAGTGGATTTATAATCACTTGGAAAAGCTAGAAATGCTTTAGTGATTGAGTTGACTCCAGCTCTTTGGAAGAACCTGGTCAGTAGATTGATAATCACTCGGGAAAGCTAGAAATGCTTTAGTGTTTAAGTTCAACTCACCGTCTCAAACTATTTTGGTTTATAGTTTGTTTGAACTACTGTTTTTAGTTCAAGAGTAATTAAATTATATTGCTATAATTTAATTACGAGCAAGTGCTCAAATTCTGTATTTGTTTGTCCTGTGTTATGTAAACTATATATCATATATTTATAATAAATAGTGTTAAACTCAATAGAAGAGTGGTTGTGATTCTTGAGGAAAGTGTGCCTATCCAAACTACCTTAGTGCGGTGTGTGTGTTTGTCATTCGTTGACACTCAGATGACTTCGAGACCCACCAGCCGCTGATGACTCCTGAGCAACCTGCCATCATCTACAGCTATTAAGGTTGGTTGAAGTTAAAGTACATTTTCCCTTGTTGTTAATATCCGATATTCCTTCGTCTGTCATCTCCGAGATTGTCCGTTAAAACGTTAAAACTATTATTGGGAGTGTTCCCTCTAATATAAGTTAGGTTCCGCGCGAATTAAGGCCGTTGTGCCCAGTTTTTCGCGTGTCACTGCCAAAGTGGCTTTTGTACAGCCACATACATTGGCCACTATTACAATTGGCACAATCGGGTAGGATTGGCCACTGTTACATTGGCGCAGTCGGGTAGGATACGGCCGTTGAACAGAAAAGTAAATTCTGGTAAATTTAATTTCTGCCGTATAAAAACAACTTACGTTCTCGCTCGTTTTGTTTTTAGTATTTAGGTGTTAGTATTAAGATAACACCTTGGCGCAGTCATATTGGTTTTAATTGCTTTGAGTAGTTAAAAAGTAAAGTTTGTAAAGATTTTAGAAATAACGTAAAAGTTACAGCAATTGATAATTCTGAACAAAAAGTACAAACTGTTACTCAGCCGGTTCGATTAATTAAATACAGAGAAACCATAGTTACCTTAAATGAATCCTTGATCATTCCTCCGAGGAATCGAGTCATTTGCCCAGCGAATTTAAATTCTCGACTCCCCGACGGTTTATATATTATCGAACCAAGAGATCTAGGCATTCATGGCGTGTTAGTCGCACGGGTTTTGATCGAAAAAAGAGGTGAAGAACCTATTCCGATTAGTTTAGTAAATGTGAGCCCTGAAGAGGTTGAAATAAAATATCGTACGCCGCTGGCAACTGTTGTGAGTGCTGAGTAAACAAACATTGCTTTGGAAAGCACCACTGCCGTTATCGCTAAACTAACATCCGAGTCTGATGATCTAATTAACGCTGTAGACTTGAATTATATGAATGTAGATGAAAGAAGTAAAAATTATGATGGAAAACGTTACATACTAACTGTACAAGATTCTTTCACTCGTTATGTTGACGCATTTCCGATGCCAGATCAAACAGCCGCTACAATAGCTAAACATTTCGTTCTCGGTATTGTATTACGTCACGGAGTTCCCAAATCAAGCGCGAAGTCTGCTCTACGCTGGAGATTAAACATTGAACACATCGCACGTTGAAAGATATGTTATCGCAATACGTAAATAAACAACATCGCGATTGGGATTCGTGGTTACCTTACGCAATCTCAGCGAACTGTTCGACAACGAATGTCTCTGTCGGAGAAAGCCCATACTTGCTGTATGGTTGAGATATAGAACTACCGTTTAACGAAATATTCAGACCTTTCCGTATTCTTGATATACAGGATAAAAACGCGATTATTAAAGAAATATTTGGGAGAAAAGAGCAAAAAGTTCATGTTGATAGATTAAAACTTTGTGTGGCGAATGTGGAAAATTTACGTGAACAAATTACTAATGAAAATCCTGTTGAGGATGATAGTTTGAAATTTATTTCGCCAATAATTGTAAATGACGAACTTCCCAATATTCCTGTAATCTTAACATCTGATCCAAACCCTATCCATGATGTACTTTTTACTCAATCAGAAATCAACGAGAGTGCGAGTTCAGAGACGCACTCATCTACAGCTATTAAGCTCCAGCTCTAGAACCAGAGGTACCACCGACGCCACCACAGGCGTCACCATGTTATCAAACGAGAAGCCACGGTCCAGTGACCGAGTACTCCTGGATTCGTCAAGATCGAGTGTAGCCATCATGTTAGCGCTCTTGTGTTGGTGCGTTATGATGACGGCCGCCTACACCGAAATCATAGGTTATGATTGTCAAGATGAACACACCGAGCTGTCCAGAGTGTCACTCTTGGGAGTGAAGCCCTGTGTCAACCCCCGTAACACTTCAAGCAGCACCGACCGCAGAATTCAACTTGTGCAGGAAAAACAGTTCGCGGAAGTTCGCGTGTTTTCGTGCCTAGTGTCGGTACAACAATTAGTGCAACACTGTGGTATGCACTCGCATACAAGTGTATGGCAAGCCTTTTTAATATTTATTGCACCACAGGTACTGTGGAATCAAAAATATGTACATAATGGAAATAGAATTTCCGTTAACAGAAATTATATTTATTTCTATTATCGCAGTATTAATTTTCGTTAACAGAAATTACATTTCCGTTAACGGAAATTCAATTTCCATTATCAGAACTAGAGCCACCTATTGACAAAAGTTGAAACAAAATGGAGCGCGACTTAAAATTTGGCGCACCTTTTTAAATTTACATGCATTTATATAGGACACAATGTAATAGTACAATAATTCGCCAATAGATGTCGGCACTTCCGATAAATTTAATTCACAATTTCTGATAACGAAAATTACATTTCCGTTAACGGAAATTCAATTTCTGTTAACAGAAATGCAATTGTTATGATCACTGACAACATTTTATTTGAGTGAATAAAAATTAAACCAACGATAATGAAAATTCTATTTCTGTTTTTAAGCAAACCAAGAAAAATTAATGTTGAATTTTCGTTAACAGAAATTGAATTTTTATTATCATTGATTTCATTTTTATTCAATCAAATAAAATGTTGTCAGTGATCATAACAAATGAATTTATGTTAACAGAAATTGAATTTCCGTTAACGGAAATAGAATTTCCGTTAACAAAAATGTAATTGTTATGATCACTGGTAACATTTTATTTGAATGAATAAAAATGAAACCAACGATAATGAAAATTCAATTTCTGTTAACAGAAATTGTATTTCCATTATCGGAACTAGTGACATCCACGTATTTTATCGAAACTAATATCATTTTGTAAAATTATGGATTTTGATTTACAGATGTCACTGCTACTTCATATCTTAGAAAAGTTGAATTTGTTTATTCAACACACTAAATTTCATCATTTTATGAATTCACGTAATAATTATTGGGAATGAATGGATATCTAATAACTAATTTCAAAAAACGATTTAATGAATTTTCTTATTTAAATTGTGCCACGCTACAAAAAGATTTGAGAAGCTTTGGTAATCTAAATAACAATTGCGGTAGTTCAGTCATTAGTATCTTCATTGATTACGAAAGAATTTATGCCTTTTGTATAATCTGTGATCTAATAATAAGTATTTTCATAAATCTTAACGAAATGTGGGAGAGTATGATATTAAAGTATTTATTTCATGTTTAATTAGTGACAGCAACTGACTAAAGTTTTAACACTACTACTTGTAACATTTATATCAAAAAAAGAATCTAAATTTAAAGTTATAAATTTGTAAAAAAAACTATATTTATGAACGTCTGCAGTAATATTTAGACCAACAATGTTTGTTTTTTCGTTCTGAACTGCTTTTAAAATAAAAACGAAACGATAACGGTAATAAACATGATATATTCTCACACCTATTCGTATTTGGACTACTGTTTGGTTTAAAAAAATTAGTCTGGACACCAAGAACCTTTGTTTTGACAATTAATGTTCCTTTAAATTACATGTCGTTAGTTCTCCTTACCAGATAGATCAAAAACCACTCCAAATAAATAAAAGGCGACACATTTAATTTTTTTAGGTGCTTTGATATATGAATTAGCTCGACAAGCCTTCTAGGCCTGGACTTGCCTGACTATATTTCTCCATGTTCATTGTTTTGTTCTTCCAGTTCTTTATTTATCAATTTTAGATCTATTTTAATTTCATACAGCCATCTATTTTTTGTCTTCCTTTCTTCTTCTTTTCATTTAGTTTCCGGTTAATTAAGTAGTATTATTTAAACTATATACCTATTATTATTATATTTATTTATATGAGCATGGTTGTTAGGGGAAACGAGGAATCCCCGATATTTTAAAAATCACTAAAGTTATACCTTTATATAAAACATCTGATGTGGACACCACATGACTTCCTTGTACGCGTATTAAACTATAGATATTTTTTAATTGCACATATTTGACATTAAATCTTTTATTTTTGTTCTAATCCATAGCAAACTTAATTTAAAAAAAAAACAAAAAATATATAATATTTAAATTTAGATATCTCGCTTATACGAAGGGCTAATTTAATCATTCTTAATGTGCTAGACGCAGAATTTAATTCTCTAAAACTTTTATTTGCAGCATCCATTTCTAAAATTAAAATAATACCATTTTTTCAAGGAAAACTGTTAGCAGCTTCATGTAATGTGCCACTTCCGGTTAGTCTATTTTAACCAAAATCTATTATGTTACAGCAAATGAAAAATATCTTGAATGTAAAAATTATTTACGTGTTTAATCTAATTATTATAAAATGTTTCACCAAGTGCAGACCACACAAACAATTAATATAATTAATCTAATTATGTTTTCATCTATGTAATTTTTATTAAATAGAAACTTTACATATTAAAATAGTTTTTATAATTTAAAAATTGTACCTGTATGACTTATAATGTAATTTTATTTTAAATTATACTTTCATTTCCGTATTTATCGATGGAATAAATTGCAAATCTATCAATAATCAAATTCATCACTTCATCGGCTCCTGCCAATGAATTCAAAAGTTTTCTATGGTTTAATGCGAGATGTTAAACTAAATATGCCTAGAGGACAATTAACAAGTAATATTTGAAAAAAATGTTAATTGTTAATTTACAATAGACCTGGGCTTATTATGTAGACTTATTAATTATTAGGTCACAAATTCTACAAAAGGCATAATATCTTTCATAATCAATGAAGATTGTAATGACTGAACTACTGCAATTGTTATTTGGATTACCAGAGCTTTTCAAATCTTTTTGTAGCGTGGCACAATTTAAATAAGAAAATTCATCAATTCGTTTCTTAAAATTAGTTATTAGATATCCATTCGTTCCCAATAATTGTTACATGATTTCATAATTTAGTGTGTTGATAAATAAACAAATTCAACTCTTCTAATGTATGAAGTAGCAGTGACATCTGTAAATGAAAGTTCATAATTTTATAAATGATATTAGTTTCGATAAAATACTTGGATGTCACTAGTTCCGATAATGGAAATACAATTTCTGTTAACAGAAATTGAATTTTCATTATCGTTGGTTTCATTTTTATTTATTCAATTAAAATATTGTCAGAGATCGTAACAATTACATTTTTGTTAACGAAAATACAATTTCTCTTAACAGAAATTAGATTTCTGTTAACGGAAATTCATTTTGCGATAATAGAAAAATATATAGTTTGTGTTAACAAAAAATGAATTTATGTTAACAGAAAATATATTTCCATTATCTCCATTAAATATTAAAACGGCAGGCCTGATTATACGAAATTTAATTAAGTTAACTTAATTTGAATTTTCATTATCGTTGGTTTAATTTTTATTCACTCAAATAAAATGTTGTCAGTGATCATAACAATTGCATTTCTGTTAACAGAAATTGAATTTCCGTTAACGGAAATGTAATTTCCGTTAACAGAAATTGTGAATTAAATTTATCGGAAGTGCCGACATCTATTGGCGAATTATTGTACTATTACATTATGTCCTATATAAATGCATGTAAATTTAAAAAGTGCGTCAAATTTTAAGTCGCGCTCCATTTTGTTTCAACTTTTGTCAATAGGTGGCTCTAGTTCTGATAATAGAAATTGAATTTCCGTTAACGGAAATGTAATTTCTGCTAACGAAAATTAATACTGCGATAATAAAAATAAATATAATTTCTGTTAACGGAAATTCTATTTCCATTATGTACCTACATATTTTTGATTCCACAGTACCTGTGGTGCAATAAATATTAAAAAGGCTTGCCATACAAGTGCGGTTGCGGGTATGAACTATGAAAATGTCGTTGTGCGACTTGTGCCTACACCTCCGGGTATTGCCTGGAAGTCACCTGGATCGCCATCAAAGCAGTCCAAATGTGAGTCCACTGGGATCGACGTTCTCTACGAAGGCACCGCAAACATCTTAACCCTGTTCGACTTAAGTGTTTGTTCAGTTTAAACATTGATAATGTTTATTATGTTTAATTTTAAGTTTAAATTAGAATAATTTTTTTGTTTAGTTTTTAAGATTATTAAGTTATGTTTCAGACTTTGATTTAAGATTTTTGGTTAATTTTTAAATTTTTGTTGATAACAAGTTTATCTATTAGAAGATAAGACTTTTTGTTTATAGGAGGGAGTGATGTAACAATGCGGTATCGCGGTTGTTGCATTTCATCATGCACATTCATAATTGTTTTTAGCTGATGAGTTGTAGACTAAATTATTATTGTTGATTTAGAATGAACATATTTGTAGCTTCAATTACTTGGAATTAATTGTTATTTTAATTGATAATTGCCTCAGCTACAAACAATATAGATTGACTTTTGCTTATTCAGCGTCTGCGGTAGATCTTTGATATGCCGACAAGATGATGCAAATTATATTCCTTCTAGAAGGAATTGACGCGTAGTCTTGATAAAGATACCTAATACATCTCCCCGTAAGTTCTCAGCACCCTTCTGGTTGCTCCGAGCTTAGTTAGTTCTCGCCAGCTCGTCGGATGAGCTGGTGCCTGATCACTAAGATATTGTTAAAGTTCTCGCCAGCTCGTCGGATGAGCTGGTGTGCTTGATTAGTAAAGTTCTCTCCAGCTCTGTGGATGAGCTGGAACCTGATCAGTAAATTGTTGTTAATCACTTGTAAAGGCTAGAAATGCTTTAGTGGTTAAGTTGTCTCGAACTACTGTTATTAGTTCAAGTGTCTCGAGCTCTTTGGATGCGGGTCACCTGTTGTGACGCCAGCTCCTTGGGTGAGCCGAGACAGTAGATTGATAATCACTTGGAAAAGCTAGAAATGCTTTAGTGATTGAGTTGACTCCAGCTCTTTGGAAGAACCTGGTCAGTAGATTGATAATCACTCGGGAAAGTTAGAAATGCTTTAGTGTTTAAGTTCAACTCACCGTCTCAAACTATTTTGGTTTATAGTTTGTTTGAACTACTGTTTTTTGTTCAAGAGTAATTAAATTATATTGCTATAATTTAATTACGAGCAAGTGCTCAAATTCTGTATTTGTTTGTCCTGTGTTGTGTAAACTATATATCATATATTTATAATAAATAGTGTTAAACTCAATAGAAGAGTGGTTGTGTTTCTTGAGGAAAGTGTACCTATCCAAACTACCTTAATGTGGTGTGTGTGTTTGTCATTCGTTGACACTCAGATGACTTCGAGACCCTCCAGTCGCTGATGACTCCTGAGCAACCTGCCATCATCTACAGCTATTAAGGTTGGTTGAAGTTAAAGTACATTTTCCCTTGTTGTTAATATCCGATATTCCTTCGTCTGTCATCTCCGAGATTGTCCGTTAAAACGTTAAAACTATTATTGGGAGTGTTCCCTCTAATATAAGTTAGGCTCCGCGCGAATTAAGGCCGTTGTGCCCAGTTTTTCGCGTGTCACTGCCAAAGTGGCTTTTGTACAGCCACATACATTGGCCACTATTACAATTGGCACAATCGGGTATGATTGGCCACTGTTACAAGGACAATCACCAGAGAGACCTAACCATACTCCAGGAGATGGCGCAAGTGTCGCAGAAAATGGAGATACTGCTGCAGATGTCACTGTACATGAGGACGAAGCTGAAGATGTCATTCCAAACGTCATTATTGAACACGACATTGATGACAAGATGTTTTGCGATTCATCGTGCAATACGGAGATGAGAGTAATTTCAGCACTTGCCCTGGGCGCCATTGTACCTAGTGTTATGGAACCGCTCCACAACCTTTAACTTTAATTAGTTTATTAAATTAAATTATAATTTGTCTTAGTCTATATAACTATAATATACATAGTTATCTTATTTTAGGTTGTTCTATTCATGTATTTTTAAGACGTAGTTAGATATATTGCTTTGACTTTATAACCATATCTACAAGTACCCTGTGACACTTTCTAGTTGTAAAAATACTAGCATCTGCAATTCGTTTCGAGCAATTCGAACCCAAGTTGTTCTCTTTTAAAAGATATTTTTATTGCTTGTTACAATTGTATTTATTTTTGAAAAGATGTCTTTGTCCACGATTCCTGGATGACTTCCCTTCACACAGGCTCTCCTAAATTTCTTTTGTACAACTTCTCGAACCTTTTTACCCGAAACCTTCGTTCAAGGATATTCCCGAGTTTTAACTTAAAATTATTACTCTTCTGACCTCGATTAGTTCGTTTCCCTTCCAACTTCCAAACCACCCAAATCAACCTCCCAAGTTGGTGGTACTTCATTTCATTGGTCCTTCTCGACAACCCCTCCTTTTAGGGGTTGGTTAACAAGTTTCTTAAAAGAGTCTCGAACCCAAAAACCAGACACTTGAACTTGAACTTGAATTTGGACTTGATTTACAGAATTCGAAGCAAAAACATATAAAATTTACACTACATTTTTCCAACTCAGTTTATTATATTATTATTTGTATATTATTTGTTGTTAAATATATCTATTTTAACCAAATTAAAAGTTGTTACTCGACGTAATCAGCGGCGGAAATACACGGGGTGATTTCCCGTAACACTAGTTACGCCACTGGTGTAAGCATATTAAACTATAGATATTTTTTTAATTGCACATATGTTCGACCGAGAGAGAATGAGAGCAGAAAGTAAGGCAGAGTGATGCAATGCTGGAAGGAGAAGGTACGGACGTTCTTCACTTCCAGGAGCTGCTCTGGAAGACTTAACACAAAGATGGTAGCTCTTTGCTGAAGGAGAGACAGGATAATAGGGGCAGGCCCACAAATAATGCGTCAGGAAGTGACAAAGCTAACTGTAGTCACGTGGTCTAATCAACAAAGAGAAAGAAAGATAAGCTAGTGCAACAATGTAAATGAAAGAGAGCCACAGGAGGGATTGAATTCCCCAATAACGCAAACGAAGGTGCGTGAAGGGCTGAACAACCTGAGGCGAGTATGGGAAACAATAGGTAAATTTGCAAACACAAACTAGGAACTATTTTAATACCCAAAAAATATCTAAATATTGTACAATAGCCCACAGGAATGAATGACTTTAAAATAAACCAGAATTACAGAATTGAATTAACTTATAACCAAACAACGAGATGGATTGATTGTGCGATGATACATATAAATAAAGCGTACTTACGAAACAGTAGCAAATACAAAATTATTCAAACTTATACTTAGTGACAAAATGTTGCTGGTAGCAGTACAAAATCTTTCCCAATTGAAATAACAATAAATGCGTATGCGGAAAGCTGAAAGAATGTTTAATATTAGCACTAAACACTTGAGCGTAATTAATTTAGCGTAAAAAGCGAATTGTGTAAAAACACGTGGCCGTAAGAGGCGTACAGGTTAATAGAACAACGTGCGACTTGGTGCACAGCGAAAGCGAGTTACAAGACAAGTCAATTTTACAATAATTTAACAGCGAGAAATATAACTAAACCTAAAGTTAGTTGGTGGCGCTCAACAGATAGCGCTGGGTGTTGGTGATAAACCGGAGAGCGGCTGCGGAAGCAGTGGCGTAATTTGCCAATGACATTAAAATTTTTATTTTTTTTAAATTTTTATCCTAATCCATAAAAACTTAATTACAAAAACAAAAAAATTATATAATTTTTAAATTTACATATTTTGCTTGTGCAAAGGCTTAATTTAATTCTTGATGTGCTAGACGCAGAATTTATTTCTCTAACACTTTTATTTGTTATTCCATTTTAACAAAAATCTATTATGTTATTTCTATTGATATAGTAGTCTTATATACCAAATTGAAACATTTTGGATCATATTTGAAAGTAGGTAGTTTTGCATTAAAATCTATTATAGGCTAAATTTTTTAATTTTTTAAATTCATCTTCTACCCTTCTTTTGCCTGTATGACTGTTTCTTTCCCATCCTTTAATTATTCAGTAAATACAAAGAGAGGTGCACAACTAGATGTTACTCTAATGCAACAACATTGGCATTATTTTTTATTTTATTCAGCAAACTTACAAAAACAAAAAAAAATATAATCTCGGTTATAAAAAAGGCTAATAATAATTTTTGTAATAGACACAGAATTTAAGTCTCTAAAACTTTCGGATTTCAGATTTCAGCGGAAATAATTATCTATTTTGACCATCCCTGAATCCATTTTGACTAATTGCGCCGTGACGTCTGTACGTCTGTACGTATTTCGCATAAATCAAAAACGGTAAGCCGTAGAAAGCTGAAATTTTGTATTTAGGACTGATATAACATCTAGTTATAGAACTTCTTTTTTGGTCATTATATAACTTCCGGAAGTGGTATTTTACTTCAAGCCTATATTATATTTTAATGAAAATCTATATTAAAATATAATCCAAAACTTTTTTAATTTGGCATATAAGACTACTATACCAATAGAAATAACATAATAGATTTTGGTTAAAATGGACTAACCGGAAGTGATACATTACATGAAGCTGTTAACAGTTTTTCTTGCAAAAAAATCGATATTATTTAGATTTTAGAAATAAATGCTGCATATACAAGTTTTAGAGAATTAAATTCTGCGTCTAGCACATTAAGAATTATTAGATTCTTTTGTATAAGCGAGATATGTAAATTTAAAAATTATATATTTTTAGTTTTTGTAATTAAGTTTGCTATGGATTAGAATAAAAAATAAGAAAAAAAATAAAAATTTATGTCAATGTATACGTAATTAACATAATTGATCATTGACATTAAATTTATTATTTTTTTATATTTTTTTCTCCTAATCCATAGCAAACCTAATTACGAAAACCAAAAGGTATATAATTTTTAATCAAAATGGATATTGCCGCTGAAACCTGAGAACCGAAAATTTTCACGATTACAATACTTCTTTTACTTCGCACAAGGAAGTAAAAATTTTATACCTTTTAGTTGTGGTAATTAAGTTTGCTATGGGATTAGGAGATTTTTTTTTTTTAAATCATAAATTTCACGTAAAAAAATATGTTGCTTGCAAGTATCTATCAGGTCTATTTTTTTGTCATCAGTTAAATTTCCTTCCCGGTTTTTTTCCATAACAAATTTTTTTTTCCTTCAAATGAAAGATGTCAGTTTCAAAATGCTTGTCAGTTTCTCAAACAGTGGAATACATAAAAAAGAATTTTTATTCCAGAATAAAAATATGTTTATTATTATCGAACTCATGGTAACACTGGTTTAAAAATAATTCTGGATTAACTAATCCCGAAATAAGTAAATATTTATTATTACACATATAATTAAATAAAAAAATTTTTTACTAATAGTAATATTTGCATTCTTATATGAAGTAATAATAAAGTATAGCAATCGGGCCACTATTCGAAAAATTTCCCAATGGTTTATGTGTGTGGGTATGTGTTTTTTTTCCTGTCATAATAAATAATAATTTGTTTAACTTCAGATACTTTCTGTGTCATAGTAATACAGAGTGATTCAAAATGATTGACCATCACGAGATAATTATAATGAATCAGTTATGAAAGTTTATAATAATATACTATATTCATAATTATCTCAGAATCTTTTATTTAAACAAATAGGTACATTATTAAAAATAGCCAAGACACCGACTTGTAAGTACTACTCTCAAATCTTAACAAACAAAAGACAAACGACATATTCTTCTTCACTGTAAATACTTTGAAAACTAGAAGCTTTTGCATAAACGAATAAATGTATTTATGTCTGTTTAATTAGATATATTGAAAATGGTAAGTCAATGCTTGTCTTTATTAAACATTATTTAACATTATTTTTTTGTTAGCTATAATACTTATATGGTTATGTGTCTTTTATTCTCGTTATTAATGAAAAAAAATATTGTAAATTAGTTCATAATTTTAACTAGAAAATTAGCCCGCCAATTTATTTGTAAAGAATCTATTCTAATGACAATAAAATTTATCTATTTATCTATATTGTTATAATAATAATATATTAGACAACAGATAAATAGCACTATGGTAGCTTTGTTTTGACCATTGGTAACAGAATCTCAGACGCAAAAAAATATATGTTAAAACTATGTATCATAAAAATTAGTCAAGCTGTTCCTGAGATGTTATGTTAAAGAAGCAATTAAGTTTCATTTTCATTTTAAAAGAGGACATATACTTTAATTGTTACATTATTTGGTCCATTTTGTTGTTGTAATTTTTATGAATATTACATTTTGAATTCACAGCGTTCTTGAAAAAGAAATTCAACTTGGATTTTTGTTAATGCTTTGTGTAAAAACTATACAGCTGTCAACACCGTGCGAACTCGCCTTGCGGATCGCCATGGAATGTTTGCATCCGCCACCGCATCGCCCCATCATTTGCCAATTGTACAGGGCAGTACTTGTGAAAATGTGTAATGTGTCCACCCCGCTTTTATTCTGTTTATCCTACAGCGTGTGTACAAGGGACAGTGGCCCCTGTCCCATTGATTATCTGCTGTCGAAAAAATTTCCACACTATTCGTACATTCTAATGAAATCATATCTGTTAGTTTAAGTTTATTTTACTTATTATTTATTGTATATAATTATGAATGGCTTAATTCTGATACATTTTTATTCATTATGACAAGTCATTGTAACTTAGTTAATTGTTTTAATCATAATTTGATAATCGCTTTATTTTCAATACTATTTAGTGTGTACTCGACATTAAAAAGTTGCTCGTTTTCTACTTATACGTTCGCTTACTTTTAATCTATTTTGTGGTTTAAATACTGAAAAATTGAAAAAAAAATTACATTACTGAAGAGTGCCAATTATAATTATAACACTATGGTTTTGAATAAAGGTAAAAAATATACTACATAGGAATAAAATTCGCGATCCATCTATTGTCATATATAATATAACAAGTAGTATGAAAATTGCTGAAAATATTTTGACATAAATTATGAGTTGTTATGGAAATGGAAACATAACGAGTGCGAAGCACGAGTTGTGTTTCCTATTTCCATAACAACGAATGTACATTTATGTTAAAATATTATCTGTCAATTTTCATACTACGAGTTGTATTCGGCTTGAGAATTTAGCAAACAAGAGTTAATTAACAAGAATAGTTAGGTATTTATTTGCACAGTGATGAAAATTCTACATTTTTTCAGTGTATATTTAATATTCAAAATTGATGTTTATGAAAATATTGAAAATATCATTTATTTTATTCATAACCAAGGATATTAATAACAGTGGTATTTCCGATGAAATTTCACTAGTGATGAATTTCCGACGAAATGTACATTTCATTGGTTCATTTTCAAACATATTCGAGATCCTATTGGTTGACAGTGACGTGTGGTGAATTCTCAATAATATACAATATCTTACTCGCCTAATTTGTACAGAATGTCTTGTGTCATAAAAAGTAATACCTATAAACTATGTCAATATAAATTCGAGATATTATATATTTTATGATGAACTCAAATAGAACAAATTTATTAATATTATATCTATGTATTTGTTAATAACTACTATAACTATTAATACCTATTTGTTAATATTTCTAGAAACTAAATAAAAAATTTCAAGTAAATTTATCTGATAGATCCTTTAAAACCATGAAAATTATACAATTTCGCGGGTTTCTCGTTATAATGGGATGATTTAAAACTTTTCCATAATAATTAAAACAATAACTACTCAAAATGCTATCGAGCTCTGATTTTTACATTTCAAATGTTGCATCAGCTATAGTTATGTTTATGTATGAATTACTGTAAAAATGCTTATGCCCGGTTTTATAATGAAAAATTTAATCCTCACTTAACAAAGTGAAACTTAAATTAAATGGTCAGTTAAATTCTGTTACCGTTTTATAAAACAAATTTTGCATCAGGTAACCAAGTGACGATTATTTGCAATTATTTAAAAATTTATGGCTATCTTCACTCTTATTTTAAGATTATATTATTAGTTATTTACATAAGAGTCAGGAAAATGGTACATTACTGTCGAGGAGCCATATTGAAATACGAGGTACTTGGTACCATATATATACTAGTAGATACATGCTTGGTCCCGAGTATTTTACGGTTCCGAGTCAAGTGCAGACATTTTACTGAAGAGTTAAGTATTAATTTTTTTCTGAAACCTTTGATTATAATAAAAATTAATTTTAAATTTAATCATTAAATCTGATTTTCTATAAATATGTAGTAGTTCTTCTCTCGTTGCTAAGGTAACGGAAAAAATAATAACGTAACCTTAAACATTAAAGGAAATTGAATTTCGAAGATTACATTAATTATTTGTGTAAAAAAATTGCCAAAGAAGTAGGATTTTTAAAGAGAATTAGTAATTATTTAGCTATTGAAACGAGAAAATTTATTTACAACACTATCAATCTCCTTCATTTCACTTATGTTTCAATAATTTTATATATGTGCAAACAAACTGTCATAAATAGATTACAGTTTCTTTAAAGCCGAGGAATGCGAATTATATTAAAATGTAACAAATACACTAGCATTGGAGATATGTTGCAAATATTAGGCTGGTTCAATTTTAAAACGTTTATCAAGGTCAACTGCTTAGTTTTTGTGCATAAAATAAAGTTGGATTTAATGCCTCAATACATTGTTGATAGTGTGCAATATATGAAAACAGTAAATAGTACTAGAAGTTAGGGTGACTTCTTTATGAAAAGAAAAATTAAAACTATCAGAACCTTATTTTAATTTTTATATCATTATATAAGTAGAATTGCTAAATTATGTCTCCAAATACTCGAGGAGGTCGAATGCTTTTTGCATGACCAGTATCATCATCAAAGGATAATGTCGTAATATATGAAACATATTAAGAAGAAATTGACATAACATCACTAACGTCAAACATGTTCACAATAGATAGAAGAAATAATAATCTATTTAATAACACCCTCAATATAAATTAGAACTTTATTTAGTACGATTACACACAGGCATTAAATTTCAAATCATAACGTACATCAAGCACATTAAAATAGTATTTCATATCTTTGCAGGGGTATCCCGATACGTTGAAAAATATCATCCGTTAAAATTTAATACTAGGCAATTCTTCACTTCATTTAGGAGAAGATTTACTTAGCAACTAAATTTAAGTGAGCTTTAATAAAACCCAAATTTCTACTTAAGTAAATTTACTAGGCTACTAAATTTGAAGTGGGGAATATATTTGTTTATAAAACCGGCCCTTAAAGTTTTAAATCAGTTAGAAGATATTCATAAGCAACATATATAACAACTGTAAACTTTATTCGAATACTGGTCGCCGTGAACATCAAGCCTACAGCTGAGAATATTTTGTGCGACGCGGTATCAGGGCCGTATTTATAAATAGGCGCAGGTAACGCTCGCTTCGGGCCTCATCGTCAGGAGAACCTCCTCACACAAAATAGAGAACTGAAATACATGTGATACCTTATAATAATACTAAATATTCCGCTGTGCAACACAGTACTTCCCCGACATTACAATACTTACAAATAATAATACAGACCGCTTTACGATCATGTTTTTGAGTTCGAGTATCTAATCATATAAGTTTGGATATGTAAGTAAATAAAATAAATAATATTTAATCTAAATTAAAGCTTCTAACTGTATTATACATATGAAAATACAATACATGTCAGAATCAAATATATGTTATTTATGAACAATATTTAATTTTTCTGAAAAAAACGGGTTAACCAGATTCTTCTTCTTGTCCCATCATTCCGTTTCGGAACATAGGGGCCGGGCACACCGAGCCGCAGTTTTTACACTGCCGTACTGCCGGTTTCTTTAGTCAGATTATTTAAGGCGTATAAGTGACTAGCTTATAGCGCCCGAGTGTGATAAATACATGTAACTGTATTTTTTTTTATATTTTACGACAAATCACACATTGTCGGCAGGCGGATTCGAACAGACGAACCTTGGTTCGGGTGACGTCACAGTATGCTAAGAGATGTGCCTTAACACGCTCGGCCACCGCGCCTGCTGGTTAACCAGATTATTAAATACAAATTATCTTTATTTTGAATTCTTATATGGCCATAGAGAAAAATATCTGAAATAGAGATTGTAGTTAATCGTTTTAGGGTTCATTTCAATTATTACGTATTTTGTAATATCCACTAATATCTTTGGGGACCGTGATTTGACGGGTGGTAGCCGCACTTCACGCGAAAAATTATATCACTTACCGAGATCTGCTTAGGCAGAGTGCCACACCCAATAATGGTTAAAAAGACGTGATAAATTATATAAGGAACTCGCCCGTATTGCACAATAATACATTGTATTGAATCATTATTGTTTTGACTAAAACGGGAATAACATGTTATTCCCTTAGGAGCACGTATTAAGATAATCTTTGTATATATAAGAAACTAACTGTAAAACGAGGTCATTCTTGTTGTAATCTCTGTACTGTTAAGAACTCTGTTCAAATTGCTAAGCTAACATAAAACTTGTAAAATAAAGAATAAATTTTTAAAAAATAAGTTTGCGAGTAATCAAACTTAATTGGCGCAGTCGCAACGCATTCCAAAACGGCTTTAATTACCGAAATCACAAAGTAGTGATCAATTCGTTTAAGTAATTAAAACCGGTTGTTTTTAAACATTAATTTGGAAACGAACCAAACGAACCAGAAGAAGAATCTCCAGAGCCAGCAACGCTAGTGCCAAGGTCTTCAAGGGCAGAAACCAGCCAAGCAGAACAGAAGTAGCCAAGCAGTCGAGAAGGAAGAACAAGGGTCGTCGATCCAGTCAGAACCCAACTTCTCTCCTACAAGAATCAACCAACCACACCCCCGGACTACTGTCAGCATCCATCGAGCGCACATCGATCGAACGACAGCATCCAAACCTTCAATGATCAAAGAAAGCATACTACTACTGTAAGTTTACTTTCAAATAATTTCTAATCCAAACTGGAAGAATTATCAAGAAATCTTAATAACCTAAACCTAAATATGGTAACTTTCAAATTTAAATAACGAAGTAATAAAATTGTTGGAATTAATTCCATGTTTTGACGGAGATGTTAAATCACTCCCAAACTTTGTAAATACGGTAGATGATATAATTTCATTAATTAATCAATCTAACCCGTCCGAAATAACTAAAAAATTTGTTATATTAACATTGAAAAATAAAATTAAAGGTAATGCTGCACAATGCCTTAGTATTACAACCATTAGAGAATGGAAAGAACTAAAAACACATCTTTTGCAAAACTATTCGGACTCAAGATCTGAATATACTTTAATGTACGAAATTACGCACCTTAAGCAAATTAAGGAAAACATACTAGAATATTTCACAAAATTTAACGATTTATTCCTAATTTACAAAAGTAAAATTGAATGCAAATACGAAGGCAATGTAAGCAAAATAATTATTGAAAACGCTATAAAATATTATACGCAATGTTTCATAAATAATTGTAAAGACCCTTTCAGAACACAATTATCAGCTCGAAACCCCCAAAGACTAAGTGAAATTTTAAATTTAATAACAAATGATTTGCAATATATACACAATCAAAACACACAAATTCAAAAACCCATTCCACAAAAAAACCAAATCCAATTTCACCCTAATAAAAACCAATCACCTATGCATAAATACCCACAATACCACCAACAACAACCTTCAAAACCATTTACCCCAAATTCAAATTACCGAAACGTATCTCAACCTTTTGCCCCAAGGCAAATTTTAGAAATTCGCCACAACGAACCTCACCCATGAGCGTCCAAACATCCACGTTCCCCAAACGAAATCTACCTCGAACGGAACAACTATTTAATCAAATTATGGAAGATACAAACCCAGAAACCGACGAAATAGACTTAGATACGGAAAAAGAATTCTACGAAGAAGTAGAAAACGAATATAAAAACTTTCACGAACCCAAAACTAATTTTTTAGACGTAGACCACGACCAACCAGAATCGAATCCTTAACAAATAACCTTAGTAAATTACCTTTTATCCGAGTCGCAAAATATAAAATCTTATTAGATACCGGTTCAACACAAAACTTCATTAATCCAAAATTAATAAAATCTAATCATACTAAATTCCCAGAATCATTCACTGTAAATACCTGCAACGGTAAATCACTAGGATGAGAGTTTACTTTCTTTAAATTCAAAAATAATAACATTAAAAGCTACATATTCCATTTTCATAAAGACTTCGACATACTATTAGGAATGCCAGGAATAAAATTATTAAAAACAAAATTCGATTTCATAAAAGAACAAATTACATTTTTAAATAAACATAAATTTAACTTACAATATTTTAATACAAAGGAGAAAGAAAACTTTAATATAGAAATAAATAATCAAAATATTCGAGATGATCATTTAAATCAGGAAGAAAAACAAAATTTATATGTAACATTAAACAAATATAAATCATTAATATTACGAGAGAATGAAAAACTCACATTTACCAATCGAATAAAACATCAAATTAAAACTACAGATAATATACCAACTCATGCTAAACAATACAAATATCCCGAAACGTACAAACAAGAAGTACAAAACCAAATTGACAAAATGTTAAAAGATGACATCATACAACATTCCTATTCCCCTTGGTCAGCCCCAATCTGGGTAGTACCAAAGAAATCAGACGCCTCCGGAAAAAAAAAATTTAGAGTCGTGATAGACTATAGAAAATTAAACGATAAAACTATAGATGACAAATTCCCCATCCCAGATATTACCGACATACTAGACAAACTAGGGAAATCTAACTATTTTACAACAATAGACTTAACATCAGGATTCCACCAAATTGAAGTAGACCCAAATGACATTGAAAAAACAGCATTTTCAACAAATTCAGGACATTATGAATTTAAACGCATGCCTTTCGGATTAAAAAATGCACCCTCAACATTTCAGAGACTTATGAATTTTGTACTTAAAGAATTAATAAATAAAATTTGTTTTGTATATTTAGACGATATAATTATATTAGGCACATCTCTTCAAGAACACTTAAATAATATCGAAAAAGTCTTTCAAAAACTAAAAGAAGCAAACCTAAAAATTTAATTAGATAAAAGCGAATTCTTACGCAAAGAAGTAGCTTACCTAGGACATATAATTACGACAAACGGCATAAAACCTAACCCAGACAAAATACAAGCCATAAAAAATTTTCCTATCCCTAAAACAACTAAGGAAATTAAATCTTTCCTCGGACTACTCGGATACTACAGACGATTTATAGACAGCTTTTCAAAAATAACTAAACCTTTAACGCAATGTCTAAAAAGGAACAGAAAATTGATATAAATAATTTGGAATACATAAAATGTTTCGAAAAATGTAAAACACTTCTTTCAAATGATCCTATACTACAATACTGCTGCGATCAGCAATAGTGAACTGAGTGACGGTGTAAATAAGTAAACACTACCGAACTGTGAGACTGTATAGTCGCGTCAGTTGGGGGGGTAGAGTGGAACGCAGAGCGGTTGAGTGCGACGAGTGGTGGAAAAGAGAGTAGAGAACAGCGAAACGAGGAGTCGTGAGTAGAGACTTTTGCAAGTAACATGTTGAAAACACAGAATTATAACTTGTAATATGCGAAAGCAATAAACCTTTTATTCGTATCTGTACTGCATAAATTGAGATTTATTTTATATCGAACCCCACTGTCGGCGAATAATACGCAACAATACCCAGACTTTTCCAAAACTTTTATTTTAACCACTGACGCAAGCAACTTCGCAATCGGAGCAGTACTATCACAAAAAACAGAAAATAATAAAGATCTTCCTATAGCCTATATCTCTAGAACCCTTAACGATCATGAAATAAATTACTCCACTATAGAAAAAGAACTCTTAGCAATAATATGGGCCACAAAACAATTTCGACCATACTTATTAGGGCATAAATTTAAAATTGTTACCGACCATAGACCATTAGTCTGGTTAAATTCATTAAAAGAACCCAATTCAAAATTAATACGACGGAGACTAAAATTAGAAGAATTCAATTACACAGTAGAATATAAAAAAGGATGTCAAAACGTGGTAGCAGACGCACTATTCCGGATCAAACCCGAATTTAGAATAGAATATAAAACTTCAAACATATTCGAATCAAATAACACCTTAATTCACTGCATCTCTAAAGATAAAGAAATGAGCAAAGGCTTCGCACGACAAGTAAGAGAAAATTATCCCTGTAAAACTTATTATAATATCGATAATAAAATTCTAATTCAAAAAAACCCAAGAACAATCTGTCATTTAATAACAAAAGACAACCATTTTGACAAACCCACTTTTGCAAACATTAAAACATGCTTAGAAAAAGTATTAGACTACTGCATACAAAATGAAATTAATGAAATAGATATGCCAAAAATCTGTTCCGGACTAGATAAGAAAAATTGGAACAAGATAGAAAATTTAATTAAAGAAATATTCCTAAATTCAAACATTAAGATTAATATCTTTGAAAAAATTAATAATACAGAATTAAATTTAAATTCAGATAGAGACTCAGTTATAGTAGAAACGGGCAGTGAAACCGACACCGCACACTCTGATGACGAAAACCCCGTAAACGGTTTAGTATACATAGATACCCCTATAAACACGTGTAAAAATCAAGTAGTAATAAAAGAAATACAAAACGGTAAAGGCAACATTAAAATAGAGAAACTATTTAATAACAAAATACAACGAATATATTTTTACTTAACGAAAATCGAAAGTAATAAGAAAATTATGAAATTTATTAAGGAATATTTACAACCCGGAATAACATATTATTGTTTAATACCAGAAAAATTTTAATTAGCATTCAACGCCGTCTTACAAACATACTTCAACGCAAACAGTTATAAGTTAGTATCATGTAAAACAATGAATACAGATATCGAAAATAAAGAAGAACAACAAATTATTATCCAAAACTACCACGAAGGAAAAACAAACCATAGAGGTATATCGGAAACATACAATAAATTAAAGCAGAAATATTACTGACCTAATATGCAAAAAGATATTCAAAATTTTATAAACAAATGCAATGTATGTCTAACCACGAAGTACGGAAGGAATCCCATACAAATCCCAAATATTCAAACACCAACAGCAGATAAGTCCTTTGAAAAATTACATATAGATCTCCTGTCATTAGAACGAAATAAAATATTAACTATTGTAGACGCCTTCTCTAAATTTGCAGTAGCATACGTAATTAAAGATAAAAACGCAATTACAATCCTAAATAAATTAATTAAATATTTCACACATTTTATTATATCTAAAGAAATAACATCTGATAACGGCTTAGAATTCAATAATAAAACAATCCAAAATTATTTAGCCCTTAGAAAAATTAATATTCACTACATCTCAATTGACAATCCAAAGAGCAATGGAATAGTCGAAAGATTCCACTCATCCTTAAAAGAACATATGAGAGTCATCAACCAAAATTCAACAATAAAAACCCTACAATTAAAAGAAAGACTAAACTACGCCTTAATAGCCTACAATAATAGTATTCATTCCACAACAAAAAGAACACCCTTAGAAATTATATTTGGACGTACATCAGAACCAAACTTAAAACCAGAAGAAATACAAATTGACGATTACTTACAGAAGCACGCAACAGCATTGGAACAAATTAATAAACAAGTTAAACAAAACATAGAACAAAATAAAACAAAATATTCTAAACAACTTGAAAAAGAATACGATATTCCCGAGCAAGCTTATGTAAAAATAAATAAAAGAAATTCAGGAAAAATCGAAAAACCTAAATTCAAAATATTAGATATAAAAACTATACAACATGAAAGAGGTCAAGTCATAGACAGTCACGATAAAAAGCATAAAATATCAAATCTTAAAACACCCCGTGTTGTTACAGATTAATTCCTTACGGGATATCCCAAATCATCCAAGATGATACTAATACAGGACTTAATATACTCGATCTAGGAACTGCCTACGTACAGGTAAACACACAAATAATATCATTCCAAATACCCCTAACCAACATCCTGAAACAATATCACATGTTAGAAGCTAATATTAACACACTCTACACAAAAATGAAAAAGTACATATACGATGAGGATATAGTGACCTATAAAAATATACTGAACAACCTTATGCTTCATTTAAAAGATAAAATACAACTTTTTTAAATAAATAAAACAAAACGCGGATTAATCAACGGACTCGGATCCATTATTAAAAGTATAACTGGCAATTTAGATTCGGCAGACAAAGAACGGTACGACCAAATAATAGATAATATAATTAACAACGAAAATAAACTGATGGATAAAACAAATATAATTATAAATACTAATAATAATATTACCGCACAATTTAATGATAAAATTAAAACCATTGATAAAAATAATGCGATATTAAATACAAAATTAAATAACTTCGAAAAAACTATCGGAAAAATCCTGGACGACATAGATATAATAAGAACACAAAATTGGATAAATGAACTAATTCAAGTAGGACAAGAACTTTACTTCTTATTAATACTTTTAGAAGAAACCTTAACCTTTTGTAAATTAAATACCCTATATTTCGGAGTCATTAATCGAAACGAATTACTCTTTGAAATTAATAAAATCGAGAATAAATTCATAAAAACAATCCTTATAAATAACATCCAAAATAATAACGTTTTGAAAACATACGGCTCTATACAGGATAATAAATTAATCATCCTTATTGAAATCCCATCCAATATCCTCAAAGAAGAACTCTTACAAGCCACTCCAATACCTACATACTTACATAACACATATGAAACAATAAATACCCTGAAAGGTCTATATACAAACACTTTCGTTTATGAAATAAATGCAAATTAAAAAAAAAGTCAATAAAGTTATGGTACCTATTGTTGTATAAAGCTCATCAACGAACTGAAACTAATTTTTTCCTTAAAATCTTAAATGTAATTTCGATCTAAAGTTTTGAAGTTGTGTAACATCTAGATCTAGATTGACCTACAGATCGAAGGACCGACTTTTTGGAACGTTTCTTGGCTTCAATAGAGTCTCAAACGTGAAGATTTATCAAAATCTAGGAAAATCAGGATCATAATTTATTTCTGTCTATTTTATAGTCGGTGAATTAAAAATAAACAAATTTGACCTGTATATGTATGTACATATACTTATATCTGTACCATTCCCCCAATTTCAACTAATAATATTCAAAAATACAATTAATAAAAAAGACTACTTAACTGTTAGTGCCTATGGCTTCATTTATCCTTAAGACGGCTTTGGAAACACTGAAACTATATTGTAGTATTTTATAAAAACTATAACTATCAAATCGAATCAAATTCTCACACATATTTCTTTTTTTGGCATAGTATTAATTAATGTTATATTTTATGTATTCCAATGTGTAGAAATCGTTATACGCTTTCCTGTAATTAGTTTTTTATTTTAACCAAAATATGTCATAACTGACATCCATCATCAAGAAGTCATAAGAAATATATACTCGCATAATGGTTCTTAAGATTCCTGGCCCGGTGCTGCCATGAAAAACAGTTTGGAACCCCGTGGTTACAATTTTTTAAAACTAATATTTAAACAACTAAACGTAATGCAAATAAGTACTTTTTATACATTTAAGTTAAGAATACTACAACGATTTCGCCTGACATCGTTGTATTCATCATTAAATACTAATTAAACAGATATTTGTCAAAAACATATCAAAGATTGGAACCCGGGCTACAAACTTATTTTGGGGCTCAAACTTCGGTCACCTATTATGACTTCGGGCTCCACAGTACCGCGAAGCTCAAGTTATATATATTTATTATTATTTCAAAAGTGTATATAGGAGATTAACATGGGAAATCAGTTTTTTGAATGCTGTTGCTCGGTGCTCTACCGGACAACAAAGATTGAAGTGTCAATCGAAAGATATCATTTTTCTGAATCAAACGATGTAAAAAACATTTCAATTTACTAGTACTTTGGTCCCGTAAATTAATTTTTAAATTTTGTAAATTTATTCAGTTTTTAATGAAAATAAATATCGTTACCTATGACTGTTATATTTTGATTTCTTGCAAGCGATTTATTTGACGTTTTTGACGTTTTGATTTGACAATTTTTAAAATTTGGTTATTTACACTAATGACGAGCGTATATTTATAATAAAAATGTATTATGTATTATTTTTATACTAGATTAGGTTATTGTCTTATTGAAAATGGTGGTGTTTTTGAATATTTATTATAATTATGTGTTAATGATTTTCTAATTAAAAAAAAACATATTTGTTTGTTTGAGTACCTAAATTTTATTGTACAATATTTTGAAAACTTAACTCTTAATAAATTAATATTATTTAAACAAAACTGTTTTTGAAACTTTTATTTATTTAATAAAATTTGTACGCACAGAAACTAACGATATTTATTTATGTAAATAACCATATTTTATAAATTGTCAAGTCAAAATGTCAGAAATGTCAAATAAATCGCTCGCAAGAAATCAAAACAAAACAGTCATAGGTAACGATATTTATTTTCGTTAAAAATTGAATAAACCTGTGAATTTACCAAATTTCAAAGTTAATTTACAGGACCAAATTACTAGTAAATTGAAATGTATTTTACATCGTTTGATTCAGAAAAATGATATCTTTCGATTGACACGTCAATCTTTGTTGTCCGGTAGAACACCGAGCAACAGCATGCACAAAACTGATTTCCCATGTTAATCTCCTATATACACTTTTAAAACAGACACCCGGTATATACTCATATATTATATACAGTGTGTTAATTAAAAATCTGGCTATAGGCGTTTAACATGGGAAATCAGTTGTTTCTTGCGCGTTGCTTCTCAATTGATTTTAGACAAAAATGCTTCAAATAAAAGTTGTAAAGATTAAAATTCTGCATGTAAACCACTAATCAGATTTTATTTTTCATAACCGAGAAAATATATTTTAAAGATTTTTGAAAATTGCTTATTTGTTGCGATAACCATGGAACTCAAACAAAAAAAATACATGCAATTGTATGAGATTGTAACTGTCAAAAAAAGTTTGTGTTTTGTGATTTTCATTTAAAAGAATGTAATGCTTCTTCTACTTTTGGCGCGCTACACACAAAACCAAGGCCTTTCGGCTTACACAACATAATCAAAGGAAGCACCACATATACAATACCTGGCAAACTATGTTCAGCGGTGCTGGGCGTAGGTTCCGGAGGCGCCACCTAGCTCGAAAAAAAAAGAAGGGACACTCTAGTGAGCTAGGAACTAGTGACACAAAAGGTATGATGTGCATAACATAATAAATCAAAATCACAACTAAAATACAAGTTAAACTTTAATCTAATCTTTGTAACCAAAACAACAAACTAAATCAAAAAACAGAGGCTAAGATGTAACTTAACTGAGCGGTGGAATCTGCTATTCAACTAAGACTGTGTCAGACGTACGCTGCAAAACAAAATGGTAGGTTGGACTATCTAATCCTCTTCTTCTGAGACTCCTGGAGAGGAGGACGGAGACGAAGAGTTGAAGTAGACCGATGTTCTCGACTGAAGATCAAGTATGGTGAGCTTCAGGACGTAAAAAGATGTGTTGGTCCTTGGTAAAGTGCGTGAGGCCACTCAATACACCGCTTGTCTCGACAATCGTCTTCAGAAGGTTAATGTAGGTCACTTCTCCAAGCCTCTCCTCTCTTAGGTAGCTCAGACTAAAATCCCTTACTGATTGCACCTAAAACAGGGTGTAAACCAGCAGCAAACCATACCACAAATGTACATACAGACGCGCAAAGCGTATAAAGCAAGAATGACAAAGCAAAGGTTCCAAATCGAAATCGTTAACAAAGCTCAAGTTAAATAACAAACTACGGGTTACAAAGCAAAACTTAAATACAGAATTAAACAAAAGTATTACTAAATGTTCATAATCAAAATTCTCAAAAAATACAAAATGTTTCAGAATTAACTTTACGTTACGCAAGCACATAAGAAAATGACGATGAAAATAATGATAAAGGTGAAGAGATGGATAATGAATGACGGGGTTGTTAAGACAGGGACGTTGGACAGGAAGTAAGTCTCTACTTACACAATAAACAGGCTTCGCGGCTTTGTGGTAGTTGGTTTTGACTCAAAATATCCAAAATCACAAATGTGCTAATCAGCAACCAAAAAGTCAAACCAGACCAAACAAAACTTAAACTAAATATCACAAACTTAATATCTAATCAAAAAGCACAAAGCCAGCAAAGTATGTTCCAAAAAAAGATGAGGCAGCTTTTCTAACTGAGTAGAAAAGTGCTCAAAAAAACAAAAACGCCTGTAAATTCCTAAATTGTCCAAAAAAAAAACAGTCGGGTCTCAACACATTCTCACACACATGTTCTCAATGAATGATGATGAACGGACATGATATGAAGGGAGAAGGGATACAAAGATGGTGGCCGGAAATGAAATTCAGAAACAAAATGAACTAACCAACACGTGGTTCCAATACACGTGAAGCATGTATTTCACAAAACAAAATTTAAATCCAAACAATAGCAAAACCCCCCAAAATGTTTATACAGAATTACAAAAATGATATGCTACAAAAATGACAAGTGCATGTGGACAGAACATGACTTCATACACGAACTGGTAATCTAGCTAAGTTAAACAAAAAGCGATTCTGTCAGAGTTCAATCGATCTAAATACTACAATTGATCATAAGCTTCTGAGTCTAAAATTTTACTAAGATGGTTGATGCTACGTTAAATTTAACCTACAAATGAGACACGAACATGTGCTCCACACAAAAAAAGGAAAACTAGAAATCAAATATCAAAAATAAACCGTTTTAACTAATAAACTTCAAATCAGTAAAATCTTAGCTTGAACACTTACTCTCAAGATGCAGTCAGCACGGTGATGTTCATGGATATCGTCGTTATCTTCACAAAATCAAAAAACTCAAGCCAACATGGCCGACAACAAAAATGAGATCTCGGACAGCATCCACAAAATCAACCGATCACGACGAAGTCTGCAGGCAGAACCCTTGATCGACCGTCTTCGATGAAATCTCGAAGCAGAATCTGGATCGACCATCGTCGCTGAACTCTCGAAGCAGAATCTCGTTTGACAGCCAGCCAAAAAAAAACTCATCTCTCTCTCGTGACAAAAAAATGAACTACAGAAATAATCCAGCAAAAAAATTGAATCGTAGATCTGCTACCTGAGTTTCAGGCAAGCATGGCGGGTGGTGGTGAAGAAAATCATTACAAGAAGTTAAATATGCAGACAATTAAATTGAATTATGGCCAGTTATACAGCCAAAAATTAAAATTTAGTTTAAATAAATAAGGGCAAATCGAATGTTTACAAAGAATTATAATTTAAATTTTTATGCCTAACTTAATTGATGTACCTACGTATAAAACAAATCTGTTTCCCATATACATTGTTTTAATTTTAGAATACCTACATAGCTCTCAACACATACAAAATAAAACAGAAATGAAGACAAGAATAATGTATTTATTTAATAAACAGAAAACAAGGACGCATATAATTTTATATTAAATGTTCGAATAACTCTCCATTTTTCGCTAAACAATACCCAAGTCTATTATAAAAGCCGTCTCCAGCATTATGCAGCTGTCTGGCATTTATTTTTCTACATTCATTGGAAATTGCATCTTTAAGTTGTGCAATATTTTCAAATCTTTCTCTGTTTACAACATTATCCAAGTGTCCCCACAAAAAAAGTCGCACGGTGTTAAATTGGGTGACCGTGCAGGCCAATTAATTATTCCTCCACTGCCAATCCAACTGTATCATTTAAATACTGTCGTACTACATGAGCATTATGTGCAGGACATCCATCTGAAACTATGGAATGCAATACCGGGATCCCGGAATCCCGGACATAATTTGTCCGGTATTGAAACCGGTATTTAACATAAAAATACCGGTTTTTCGGTATTTTTTCACTTGAAGTATAAGATACAGTTTAGCGGAATGTTATTATTATTTATTACTTTAACGTTTAACTTCTTTTTAAAATTATGGTATTGAAGAGTTGGCAAGCTTGTTGCGGGGAATCCCAAATATTGGAACAGTGGAACGTTGTGTATTTGTCAAGTATTAGCTTGCCGATCGCCAATTCGTAGTTGTCTCGTAGTCGTTCGTTAGCAATAAGTTGGCACGATTTTCATAATCATTTGGAAGAAGTTCCTGATGGCAATGGAATTTGTATGGATAGTATTTATATTTCTTAAAAATATTGTATACTGATACATGGCTAATTCCGACTTCGGTAGCGATTTCCCTTAAACTAAGGGTAGGGTTTGCTTCAATTATGGCCAAGACATTTTGTTCATTATTATAAGACACATGATTAATTTCTTGATTCTTAAAATTGAATGTTCCAGTCTTTTCAAATTTTTTAATAAAATTTTCTATTATGGTTTTACTTGGAATTCGTCGATGTGTCCAGACTACACTTATAAAATTACGTATTTTTCTGTTGCTTTGACCAGAGTAGCACCATTTTATGATATATATATTTTAAAGATTTTTGAAAATTGCTTATTAGTTGCGATAACCATGGAACTCAAACAAAAAAAATACAAGCCATTGTATGAGATTGTAACTGTCAAAAAATGTTTGTGTTTTGTGATTTTCGTTTAAAACCAAATATTTTTGAAAGTATGGAACAGTTTTCTCATAAAGAACAGCTTCAGATCATAAAATGGTGCTACTCTGGTCTTTTAGTTTAAGTTTTGTTCGGTCTGGTTTGACTTTTTGGTTGCTGATTAGCACTTTTGTGATTTTGGATATTTTGAGTCAAAACCAACTACCACAAAGCCGCGAAGCCTGTTTATTGTGTAAGTAGAGACTTACTTCCTGTCCAACGTCCCTGTCTTAACAACCCCGTCATTCATTATCCATCTCTTCACCTTTCTCATTATTTTCATCGTCATTTTCTTATGTGCTTGCGTAACGTAAAGTTAATTCTGAAACATTTTGTATTTTTTGAGAATTTTGATTATGAACATTTAGTAATACTTTTGTTTAATTCTGTATTTAAGTTTTGCTTTGTAACCCGTAGTTTGTTATTTAACTTGAGCTTTGTTAACGATTTCGATTTGGAACCTTTGCTTTGTCATTCTTGCTTTATACGCTTTGCGCTTCTGTATGTACATTTGTGGTATGGTTTGCTGCTGGTTTACACCCTGTTTTAGGTGCAATCAGTAAGGGATTTTAGTCTGAGCTACCTAAGAGAGGAGAGGCTTGGAGAAGTGACCTACATTAACCTTCTGAAGACGATTGTCGAGACAAGCGGTGTATTGAGTGGCCTCACGCACTTTACCAAGGACCAACACATCTTTTTACGTCCTGAAGCTCACCATACTTGATCTCCAGTCGAGAACATCGGTCTACTTCAACTCTTCGTCTCCGTCCTCCTCTCCAGGAGTCTCAGAAGAAGAGGATTAGATAGTCCAACCTACCATTTTTTTTTGCAGCGTACGTCTGACACAGTCTTAGTTGAATAGCAGATTCCACCGCTCAGTTAAGTTACATCTTAGCCTCTGTTTTTTGATTTAGTTTGTTGTTTTGGTTACAAAGATTAGATTAAAGTTTAACTTGTATTTTAGTTGTGATTTTGATTTATTATGTTATGCACATCATACCTTTTGTGTCACTAGTTGCTAGCTCACTAGAGTGTCCCTTCTTTTTTTTTTCGAGCTAGGTGGCGCCTCCGGAACCTACGCCCAGCACCGCTGAACATAGTTTGCCAGGTATTGTATATGTGGTGCTTCCTTTGATTTTGTTGTGTAAGCCGAAAGGCCTTGGTTTTGTGTGTAGCGCGCCAAAAGTAGAAGAAGCATTACATATATAAGTTTTGGCGCCCAACGTGGGGCTGTAATTTTGTTAATTTTTGCTTTGTTAGTTGCTCACTGGAGTAAAGTAAAGTTAAATAGCAGTACAGCGGCACTGGAGTTTGTCTTTCTCTTATCATCTTTCTTTCACGACATTATCATTTTCTCATCTTTGTTTCCTCCACTAATCCAGTTTAAATTTTTGTTTCAATATCCCTGGCCATGGAGAATATTCATCACTTGTTAGAGGACGAGCTAGAGTGCGAGCTTAATATCAGAGGAATAGTTAACCACGGACCAAATTTTGACATGACCGAGACATTACGAGAATTATTACGAATGGAAAGTATATCTGGATCATTCACTCAAAACATTACCATACCCGTTGACCCTCGATCCGAGTATGAAATTTGCAAGGAAAAACTCAGGAAAATCTATGGTGAGTTATCATTCCATCTTTGCCCACCATCACTCCATTCTAAATGTAGCACCATTTTATGATCTGAAGCTGTTCTTTATGAGAAAACTGTTCCATACTTTCAAAAATATTTGGTTTTAAACGAAAATCACAAAACACAATCTCATACAATTGCTTGTATTTTTTTTGTTTGAGTTCCATGGTTATCGCAACAAATAAGCAATTTTCAAAAATCTTTAAAATATATTTTCTCGGTTATAAAAAATAAAATCTGATTAGTGGTTTACATGCAGAATTTTAATCTTTACAACTTTTATTTGAAGCATTTTTGTCTAAAATCAATTGAGAAGCAACGCGCAAGAAACAACTGATTTCCCATGTTAAACGCCTATAGCCAGATTTTTAATTAACACACTGTATACTATATATATATAAATTATTTGTTTAAACAACGCAAGTAACTTTTTAAAAACTATTTATTTGGTTAATACAACAATAAGTTGTTAATAGCGTTACATCTGAATCTAGACTAACTAAAACTACATGATACATTTGTTTTTATGTTCTTGAAACATGACGTGTCCGCGAGACGTGCTTCTACGTAAATGTCTTATTTGTCACGTTTGATGTTGTAGCTGGGCATATAACTCCTCCCTCCTTAGAAGGAAGCACCCTCTGGGAGTCGAAGTTCGATTTCTTCTTTCTTCGGGGTTGTTGTATTCAGTGCCTGCCTTAATTTCCTATTTCGGAACCACTTAACAGAAAAGTAAATGATTATTAACATTATTCCGAGATATAATAGAATTGTCCAAATGCTCGGGATGTGAAAGTTCGTATCCGATTCTTGAATTGGTGTGAATAAATTAGTTTTTATTTCACTAAGTTTTAGGGATTTTAGATTGATTGTAAAATTAGAAATTTTATTAGATTTTAATCTAATATTGAGTTTTGGAAGCATTAAAGGAGTTCCTTGAGTTTTATCCCAAAATATTAATTTTTGTTGTTTAAAAACTATGTCACAGTTATTTTCCACTTTAATAAGAAAAATTCCAGTTAATGATTCTACGTTAATTCCTTCTGGGCAGTTTATAGTGATTTTCTCTTCTCGGGGTAGAATAGCCAAGTATTGGTTTATATCGGGCACTAGTTCAAAGTGGTTTTCCTTTATTTCTAATTTTGTATAATGGCACTGGTTGCTTTGCTGTTCGTTGAGGATTTCTTTTTCGCATGTTGGATTGTAATGCGCGTGGAATTTATTTGGGCATTGGTATGTTTTGCTTGGAATACATATGTCGCTCAATGGAATAATTTCATTTATCGACTTTAAAAAATATCTTGAATTAGGTATTATAGTTACAAAATCTGAATCATATCTTGTTGGGATAGGATGCAAGTAATAAAGATCGAAATTTGTTTCATAATTAATTGGGATTGATATAAAGTAAATGATTTGAAAGGATTCAATCTTACAGTTAACTTTTAATAGTGATTCGTATTCCAAAATATTTTCATGATTTGGTTCAAACGGGAGTTGGGCTTTATAGAATTTTGAAATTTTTTGTATTTCTAATAGAAGTTCTTCAGGCTGTATTATACTTGGGTGCAATGTTCTTAATTTACAGAATGTAATTGAATTTTCTATATCCTGGAGTACGTTTAAAATAGAATTATAAAGTATAATAAGTTGATCATAAATATTTTTTGCAAATAATATATCCTGAATATGCATATTATTAATAATTTCGTATAATTGTAAAATTTTGGATTTCAAAGTTGATTCATTATGTTGTATATCTAACAGTGTTTTATTAAAATTTTTAATTATTTCATCATTTACAGAGTAGGCCAATTTTAATTGGTTTTCCAATTTATGGTCATTTTTTTGTAAGTGCTCTAGTATTTCATTATATCGTTTGCCGTCTTCGGCATCTAAATTTCCGGTGACAAATTTAAAAACGGTTCCCAAGCCATCTATAAGTCCTCTTTTATTTCGTTTTAATGCGGTTGAGTGGAAGCCAATGTTTGTAATTTTGTTATTAATACTATTTCGAATGAATTCCACAATTTTGTCATAGTTATGCAGTTCATCAATGTATCTAGTATTGTTTGAAATTGTCATTTTTAAACTTTCATATTGATCGTTTAAATTATAGTATTGTTCAAGCAGGTTCTTGACGTTATAGTAATGCACGAAGGTGTGAGTGGTTTTTTCTAATTTTGCAGGACCCAATTTAATGGGTAGTATTCCCAGATTCTCCGTGATATTTCTGATAATTAATCCATCGCTGAGTGCGAGGGACCTGGAAGTGGATCAAAATTATAAGTTATTTTTCTTGGTCTTTTAATATTAGATAAATGAATTTTTTCAACTGTGTTACCATGTTTTACTTTAAGTTTAGCTGTTTTCAAATTTTTATTGATAGATTTTAATGATTCGGGTTTAAATTTATTTTTAGTTTTTGCTTGTTTTTGTCTATTTTTCACAAGAATTTTATTTGGAATTTCGGGTAGTTCTTCTCTCGATTCATTAAATTTGCCAATAATTTTCTCTTTATTCTGATCGATTTTATTTTTTATTGATTCGTATAATAATTTTGTTTTGTTCTTATGATTCTCTACATAATTATTTATGAGTTGTTTGTCGACGTTTATATTAAGGGGGGATTTAGTATCAAGATGACCAGAAATTACTTCACACGGTTTTAATTTTGTAACTGAATGGATTGTATTATTATAGGCCAAAAGAGCATAATTAACTTTTATTTCTATGGATTCCTTATTATAGACTTGTTGATTATTAAATAGTCTTATGTGTTCTATAAGAGTCGAATGAAATCGTTCTATGATCCCATTCGATTCAGGGTGTTGCGAACTAATAAAGTGTATGTTTATTTTATGAAGCTCTAAAAGTTCTGTTACAATTGAATTTTTGAATTCTAGCCCATTGTCAGAAATTATTTGTCCGGGAATTCCATGATGCGTAAAATACTTTACAAGATTATTAACAATTTCAATACCTTGAGAGGAATTGAGTTTGTATGCCTGTGCATATTTAGAAAATGAATCTATTATGGTGAGGAATTTTATTTTTTCTAATGTAATAGTATCGATATGTAATAATTCGAAAGGCTTTGATGACGTAGGCGTTAAATTTAATTTTAGCTTCAGGGGATTCCTGTCGTATTTTGTAATTTGGCAGATTTCACATGAATTAATGTAAGTTTGGATAGAGTTCCTTAGTTTAGGCCAGTAATAATTTTGCTTAATGCGCGCTTCTGTTTCTTCAATACCACGATGATTTGTTTTGCTTTCGTGGAATTTACAAATAATTTCAGATTTTTCGTTTTCGTCTGTAACATCCGTGAGGTACTGTTTACATCTAACTATGTTGATTTGGGAATTTTTAAAGTAATTTTGTAAAATCAGGCTAAACTTTTCATACGTACCGCTCTCGCAATATAAGTGATATTTAACTTTGGGTACTATGTACTCTTTAATAAAATTAATAGCTTCCCTTTCAAAATTTAATTGAGAAAGTTCTACTAGTATTCTCTGTTTTTTTGTTGCGTGTAATTTTAGAATAATTAATTTTTTTGGGCTATGTTGTGTTTCAGAAATAATTATTTGATTTTTGCCGTAATTTACAGGGCATTCTATTATTGGGATTCCTATAATTGGGTGTTCTTTATTTGAATGAATGGTGGCGTTGCTCTCACTAGAAGAGTCGTCAACATCACTTTGTTGATCACCTGTTTCGACGATTAGTGATTGATTATCTTTTTCGTCTGTTTGTCTCGGTTCTAGTAATTCGTTTAAATGTTGAATGTCTTTTATAACTGATTCAATGTCGTCCGTATCATTTATGTTTAATTCAAAGTTTGGTTTATCGTCGGGGAGTTTAAAAACTGTAACGAGTGTGTCAGTATTATTGAAAATATATTGAAGCATTGATTTGACATCTAACCAATTCTTTCGATCTAATCCTGAGGCTATTTGTGGTATGGCGAGATTTTTAATTTTGTTTTTAATGCAAAAAGCTTTTAAATTTAAAAGTGCATAAAATACATCTTGTTTTGAAGGTTTATCATCATATTTTTCTTTAGTAATCATGTAAATTATATATCTGAAATTACTTTTTAAATGAACTAAAGAATGAAGTTTTGGGTTTTGTTTCTTTAATTTATCCACATTATTAAAGTTTTCTTTAAACTGTTTAGCTATTCCTCGTCAGGGATGTGCGTGTAGTCTACTGCAAGTAATCTACGCCATTCTCTACGTGTAAACAATCATGTAGTCTACGTCTTCATTTTTCATGTAAACAATGTAGACTATGTAGACAATGAAAACACCTGTGTTCACTTAAGTCAGATTAGAAATTTTATCTCTAGAACTAGGGAATTTTAAATGTTGTTAGAGATTTTTATTTTTATTCTAGGGATTACATAAAAAAAATTAGTTGTGCAGGGCAAAACGTTGAAAATTTGTCAACTGGTTACTGTTAAAAATAGCGCTAAAGAAAACTCCGTCTGGTGAGATGGCGCGTTGATCGATTTAAAAAATATGATAGTTCGCCCAAGAGCCAAGACAGACATTCGTCTAGTAATGTACGAGCACTTGCTTTATTAGTTTTATTATATAAAGACCGATAATGACCCGAACTCACGAATACGAATACATGTAATAGTTACAAAGGAATAAATTTCGGTTATGTTGAATTTTACAACTGTCAGATGCATTATCTACATTGTTTACATTGTCTACGTCGCTAGAATTGTCGACGTATTGTCTACGTGTAGATGTAGACAATTAAAGATTACACGTAGATGCACATCTCTGTTCCTCGTGCCATATATAAATCTTTGCTGACGCAGTGCGCTAGACTGCTAGATAGCGGCGCGTCGAATAGATTCCCTACAACTTCTAAAACATTATTATTCGTTGACGTATTATTAAATTTTGATGTCAAATAATACTGATATTGTGTTAATGGGTCTTTATTGTCTAAATCGGCAGGTAAATTTTGAATTTTGTCATTAGTTTCATGAGGAATACGGCTTAACGCATCGGCATTAGAATTTAACTTTCCTTTTTTATAAATTATATCATAATCGAATTCTTCAAGTTTAAGTCTCCATCTTATTAATTTTTGACTACATTGTTTTAAAGAAAATAGCCATTGTAATGGTCTTTGATCGGTGTAAATTTTGAATTTACGGCCAAAAAGATAGGGTCTAAAATATTGTGTACTCCAAACTATCGCCAAAAGTTCTTTCTCTATTGTGGAATAATTCATCTCTGATTCATTCAAGGTCCTGCTCGCGTACGCGACCGGGAGGTCATTACCAGAGTTACCTTGCGATAAGACAGCTCCGATTGCGACGTTACTGGCATCACATGTCAAGATGAATTCTTTAGTAAAGTCTGGGTATTGTAGCAGTGGTTCGTTTATAAGCAGATTTTTGCACGTATTAAAACAGTTTATATATTCAGGGTCATTGATGTTGATGATTGCATCTTTTTTCAAGCATTTTGTAAGTGGTTTAGTTAGTTTCGCGAAATCTTTAATAAATTTCCGATAATAACCAAGCAGGCCAAGAAATCCTTTAATTTGTTTAACGGTTTTGGGAATAGGATAGTTTTGAATTGCCGAAATTTTGTCTGGGTTAGGTCTTACACCTTGTGGGGTTACAATGTGGCCTAAATACGCGACTTCTTTTCTTAGAAATTCCGACTTATCAAGCTGAATTTTGAAACTGGATTTCCGTAAACGGTTGAAAACTAATTTTAAATTATTAATATGTTCTTGCAAACTACTTGAAAAAACAATAATGTCGTCCAGATAGACTAAACATTTTTCGTTAGTGAGTCCACGTAGTATGTTGTCCATTACTCGCTGAAAAGTTGCGGGGGCATTTTTCAAACCGAAAGGCATCCGCAAAAATTCATAATGGCCGTCTTCCGTGTTAAAAGCGGTCTTTTGTATGTCTTGATCATCCATTTGGATTTGGTGGAACCCGGAGGCCAAGTCTAAAGTAGTAAAATATGTACATCGTCCTAATTTGTCAAGTAGGTCGGTGATATTTGGTAATGGGTATTTGTCTCCTATTGTTTTCTCGTTAAGTTTGCGATAATCTATCACTATTCTCCATTTCTTTTTACCTGACGCGTCTATTTTTTTGGGTACAACCCATATGGGTGAACACCAAGGTGAGTTGAGTTGAGAATGTTTAATTATATTTTGGTCTAGCATTTTTTGTATTTGGTCGCGAACTTCAATTTAATGGATTTCGGGATATTTATAAGATTTTGTATAAGTCGGTATTTCATCCGTGGTTTTAATGCTATGTCGTATTTGGTTTGTAAATGTCAGTTTGTCATTTTCATTATAAAATATATCAGAGTATTGATTAATGATTTTTAAGATTTCTGATTTTTCTTCTATGTTCATGTGTTCCGTGCGAATTTTGGATGCATTGAATTCCAAATTTTTTATTTCATGACAATTTAAATTTGGGCTTGCATATGTCACATAATTATCAAAACTTTCTACTGCAACTAAACTAGGTAATCTAAATGTAACCTGATACTCTGTTGGATTGATAACGGTACATAAACAGTGAGAGTTTTGTACGTTTGTTACACATTCGGGAATAATTAAATTTTGAGATTTAATTTGCGGAACTAGTACTGTACCTTTCTCTACGTTTACCTTTATTTTTATAATTTTTTCTGACTTTGGTTCGACAGTAACATTTGGTATAGTTTTTAAGATATTTAAATTCAAATTATTTTCGTTATTAAAATAATTTATTTTAATTTTACTATATGGTGTAATAATTAAATCATTAAATGTATCAATTAAAATTCTTAACTTTTTTAAATTGTCCATGCCCAATAGCATGTCGAATTGGTCGTGAAAGTCGAAAATGTGATATTTTAAATAAGCTTCATCTTCTAAATTTGGGTTTAATATTTTAGAAATAGGTACCATTGTACTGTATAATTCTGTAGATGTCCCGTGTGCTGTTGTAATTTGGAATGGGTCTTTTGTTACAAATTTATTATAAAATTTAGATGCTATGTTGGGCCGAATAAAAGATCTAGTGCTACCGGTATCTATCAATACTTTCAAATTATTCTCTGGGAGTATTATAAATGGGAGTTTACTCTGATTTATTGTTAAATTCATTAGTTCAAAGTGAGATCCGAGGCTAGATTTCCTAAAAAATGTTGGTCAGAGATATCAGTGTCATTTTTATCGTTAATATTTACTTCTTCTACTATCTCTATTTCGTTACTTTCGTATGTTTCTGGGAGATAACAATTATTATCTGCAAAGCTATCGCTTTCTTTTAATTCATATTCGTCTAAATTAAAAAGTTCTTCTGCATGGAATTGTGGGGATTGAAAATTTTGACGTGACGGTCCTGGTCTAGGCTGAAAACCAGTATTGCGAGTTGATATACTCATGGGAGTGGGTTTTGGCATAACTTTGCTCTGATTATTCGTTGAATTTCTAAAATTTTGACTTTGGAAATTTCTTTGATTTCCGAAATTAGGGTTCCTGTTTACTGTGGGAGTGAAATAGTTTTGTCTAGCAAGTGGGAATTTATTTTGATATGCGGGTTGAGGTGGTATGTATTTGGGTACCATTTTAAAATTTGGAGTGTTTTGTTTTGGAATATATTTTTGATTTTGACTATAAAGGTTTTTAGGTGTTTTAGGGTTTGCTTCGAATTGGAAATCATTCGTAAGCATGTGTAATGCCGCATTTAAATCACTAGGGTTCTTTGTCCGCATTAATTGACCGATAGGGTCTTTAAGTCCCTTTAATAAAATTCTTAGAGCATAGTTACGGAAATATCCAATTAATATTGGTGCCTCGTTAGCGACAAAATTTATCGCAATATTTGATACTTGTATATTTAAGAGATGTTGCACTCTATTATAAAATTCAAAAACAGTTTCTTTATCGCCTTGTTTCAAATCTGTCATTTCAATACATAAGGTATAACAATCTCTTTTGTCCGCGTAAGTGGTTAAAAGAGCTGTTTTTAAATCATTCCATGTAGCAATAGTGCAACTTGATATATTAATGGCTGCTTCGCCCTTTAATTTTGCTAAAATGCTACTCATGAGGTATTCATTTTGGAAATCACCTTCATCGGCGGCATTATAAAATTTTGTTACAAGTTTTCCCGTGATTTCTAAGAATCGGGGTAATAATTCCCGTTCTCCATGGAATTCAGGAATCATGTCCAGATATTCCTTTTTAAGTGTGGGTACGGTTGCCATTTTTAATTTTAATGTAGGTTGTCTTAATTTGAACGAACTGATTTGAGGATTTAAATTAAGATTTTCAGGGTCAGAGTCTGATTCAGAGTTTGTACTATTTTCTGATTCACTTGTTAAAATAAAAGTAGGAACAAACGACATATGGTACTCACAGCAACACCAGGATTCGCTTCATATCCTCTGAGACGATGGCGGCTGGCTGGTACTCGGCTCTCGATGAACGCTTCTTTGCGTAGATGCGATGACCTCTCTGGATTGGATGACTGATGTCCTCTCAGCAACTCTCTCCTTTTTGGGTCTCGTACTGGTTACTTGATTGTCTTGTACGTGAAGTGTTATTTTTGCTTTTTACACTTCGAATGTTCGATGGCTAAATTAATCACTGACGTGAAACGATTTTATATTCTCTAAAACGTTTTAGCCATCCTACCGACTGCGCCAATTATTTGTTTAAACAACGCAAGTAACTTTTTAAAAACTATTTATTTGGTTAATACAACAATAAGTTGTTAATAGCGTTACATCTGAATCTAGACTAACTAAAACTACATGATACATTTGTTTTTATGTTCTTGAAACATGACGTGTCCGCGAGACGTGCTTCTACGTAAATGTCTTATTTGTCACGTTTGATGTTGTAGCTGGGCATATAACTTATATATATATATATATATATATTATATGTATACAGGGTGTTATATTTTAATAGACCCAGCAAATATCTCGCTTATTTATCAACTTAGCAATTTCTTTCATATAACATGATTTATACAGCAACATGTAAGCTATTTGATGACGGATGTACATTCATGATATCATTTTCGGTTTATTAGTAATTAATATCAACTTTGAAATTTCAAATAGGACATACTATATTTTTTTACAAATTTGAAAAGTGCATCAAATTTGCTTTATAATCATGTAAAATAGTCCATATGTCACATTATTAAAAAGTAAAATGGCGGGCACTTTAATATACACCAAATCGGAAAGAGAATAGTGAGCCATGACTGTGGCTTGAAATAAAACAATTAACTAAAACAATTGTAATTATTATTATTAAACGAAATAATATTTTTTTGTCGCTCTTTATATTTGGTTAGTAGATAAAGATTCAATTGCTGCTGCATTTTTATTCTTCAGTCCGTTTAATGTGTTTACTGGTTCATTACAAACAAAATATTTCACGTAGCTCCATACAAAAATCAAGTGGTCATATCGAGATAAAAAAATAAAATGCATTGAAGAGGTTGGGAGTCATTTTGAATATTTGTTATAAAATCATTTTGTTGTTATTAAGTGTTCCTTAAAATATTATTTCATTTAATAATAATAGTTGCAATGGTTTTAGTTAATTGTTTTATTTCAAGCCAGTCATAGCTCACTATTCTCTTTCCGATTTGGTGTATATTAAAGTGCCCGCCATTTTACTTTTTAATAATGTAACATATGGATTATTTTACATGATTGTAAAGCAAATTTGATGCACTTTTCAAATTTGTAAAAAAATATAGTATGTTCCATTTGAAATTTCAAAGTTGATATTAATTACTAATAAACCGGAAATGATATCATGAATGTACATCCGTCATCAACTAGCTTGCATGTTGCTGTATAAATCATGTTATATGAAAGATATTGCTAAGTTGATAAATAAGCGAGATATTTGCTGGGTCTTTTAAAATATAACACCCTGTATATATATATATATTAGGGTGGCCCTTATTTTGGGTAAGTTCGAATTTTGTCGGTCTCCACCCGAAATCTGGTTTAAAATCACAAAAAAGTAATAAATAAATTTTTTGAGATTTTTTAAATAAGTTTAACCCGTGCCTCTAGGCCAATTAAAAAGGCCTCGGCAATTTCAGAGCCAGTTTCAAATAATTGACCATCATGAGACATAGAAGCTGGGATTTTGTTGCTCTCCTTTTTAGTGTTTACAAAATTCCAAAAATTTTTGGGGTCATTTATAATGCTGGCTTGAACAGAGTTTGTGTATGAATTGTAGGCGTTTTTTATTAGCAACTTAACAGAAGCCCGCAATAATTTAAACTGGTTTAAATGATGAGAAAAACCATGCTCGTTATACAATTTTCGGTGATATTCATTAAGTTTAATTTGAGTAATAATCTCTTTACTGAACCCAATAGGATAGTTGTTGTGATGTTTTACGACTTTCGGTATGCACTTATCTAATACATCGTACATTAACTTATAAAATATATCAACTGCTCTGTTAGCATTTTTATATGCTGCCAATCAACATCTCTTAATAAAATATATAACATATCATAATTGCCCTTTTTATATGTAACATTCTGATTTATCTTAAGTTTTGAATACGTATGTACTAAAATTGTACTTTCAATAAGCAGCGGAGGATGATGAGAGTCTTCAGGCACCAAACTACATAAACTTTTTTTACAGAGCAGTTTAAATTTGTAATAACAACTTCTAAAATATTGTTATTGATATTAGGTACATTATTAATTTGTTCCATATTTAATAGATTTATAAAATTTATGAAGTTATTAATTTGATTATCGGTGATGTTGCTAATATAATGTCGATTTAAATTAGTTAAATTGAAATCACCTATAATCATGACATTGGAATTGAACATAAACGGCAGTGAACTAAGAACATCGTATATGGTCGAGTATTCCATGACATTAGTATCTGGTGGATATAAACAGCAAAAATATAAATAGTATTTGGCGAATTCTGCGATGAGATTTTAACACACACTAAGTCAATGTTGATGAATTCGCAACTGATGTCTTGAATTTGAGCATTGAACGAGTCATTCACTGCTATGAGTACACCTCCACCTCGGCTTTTACCAGTTCATACACGGTCCCGGTCACTTCGAAAAACGGTGTAGCGCGCATCAAATAATTCACTGTTCTAAATGTATTCAAGTCCATTTTTGAACCGTTTTCTATCAATTAATTGTACATAAATTTAATAATATGTATATTATTACTACACCTTGAAGTATTGGCTTTAAAATTATGTACAATTCATCGAAAGTTTCATTCATAAAAACAAAGATATCTTATTTGAAAGAGATCAAGTCAGATCAAGTGTTCTGCAGCTAACTTAAGATTTAATTAAGCGGATGCTTCACCTTAAGCCATGTCTCTGTTAATACAAGGACATCATAGTTTATGGATAACCCATTGAGATAAAGTTCTGGCAGTTTTGTGTTGACTCCACGTATATTTTGATAGAATAAAGTTAGGCTTTTTGAGAAGGAATTATTTTGTAGTTTTTTGACACAGTAATTTGTGGCATGGCATTAAAGTATTTAATGCACAGGGTTTTTTCGCCTTCATTAGTACGTCTTTGTAGTTCTATCTTTAATTCGTTAAAATATATTCTCTGTTTAGGAGTTTTATCGCTGACAATTTTGATATTACTGAATTTTGTGTTTACTAATTTATTCAAATTTTTGAAAATGTAGGTAGCGTTAGAAGCACTTTGTAGTATCACTTTAACTGGTCTAGGTCGAACTCTATTATTGTCAAATTTCCCTAAGCGGAAGTTCTTAAAATTCGCGATAGGTACTGATTTGGAGGAAATTGTGGACCAAAATCTCACTGACAATAAAAGAATCCGAGCCGGAACTATCTGAAGAAGACAAATTATTCTCCGATATGTTAAGTTGCCTTGGCGACTATTTCGATCGTTCATTTCAGAGATGATATTTTCGAAAACAAGGCATTCCTCAAGTTTAGATTTTTTAACAGCCTTAAATTCAGACTTTAATTCTAAAATTTCTGTTTGAAGACTCAGAATTAGTTGTTTCAATTCAGACATTTCAGTGGATTTCAATTCCGCTGCCGATTCACATATATTGCAGAACCATTTTAGGTTCTTTTTAGAACGTAACATTCTTGTATCTGACTGCGAAATATCTATACAATCGGCATGAAACAAAATGCAGCAGCCAGCACACTTGATTGATGAATTTATGTCGAATTTCTTCGGACAAATCGTACATGAAGACATCATTGCTTTGGCGTAACGGAAGGACTATAGTAATATGCAAAGAGTTAGGCGCACGCACGACCTTGTCTAATTATGATACAGCAGAGAAACACTTAAATTCTGACTTAAGACAGCACAAAAATATTTAAACCAGAGCACTGTCGAACAATGCACCAACAAGATTTTTTTGAATACTGCACTATTAGTTTACGCACAGATTGATACAAAATTTAATAAGTTTTATTTTTTTAAAACTATACTAAGATGATGGTAATAAAGGAGCAAAAATAACAATATTAAATAAAATATTTATTCTTTTCTGCTTTACTACGAATGTTTATTATAAAATGTCAAATATATTTACTTGTAAGTATGTATTTGGTTTTTGTTTATTTCATGGCACTAGTGATTTGATTAAAATTAAAATTTTTATTAAATTCATTTTTCCTTTTATTCATTTTAATTATATATATATATATATATATATATATATATATATACAACAATAAATAACAATTATAATAAATTGTCAGAAATATTTTCATTTACTGCTAAACAGTATCCTAATCTGTCATAAAATTGCCGTCTAACATTTGATAATTGATAGGCTGATATTTTATTGCATTCTACTCGAATTCTTTCTTTTAATTCTTCAATATTTTCGAATTGCCGACCACCATAAATTTTAAAATGATCCCATAGAAAAAACTCTAATGGTAAAAGATCGGATGACCTAGCTGGCCATTTAATGAAAAAATTTGGTGCAATTACTTTATTATTAAAACTATCGTTCAAAAATTCCCGCACCGTAGCACTATTATGAGCGGGACAACTATCCATTTGGAACAAAATTTCGCGGTCGTCTTCAACAATTTCAGTCATTGCCGGCGCTACTTCTTTTTCTAGAAGTTGTAATAATCGTTCACCGGTTTAATTTCCTCTTAAAAACAAAGGTCCTACAATATGGTGACCAAGAATTCCTGCTTTGGTATTTATATGATTGAAATTTATTTTTTTTCAAAATGCAGAATACTGTTGTGTGGTGAATTGAAAAATTATCCGCAAGTTGCCTCAAACTAATATTTGGATTTTCAATTACAGACGCCAGTACATTGAATTTGTTTTCGTTTTTGTACCAATCATTATTATTACGTCTACACTTACAGTCTTTTAATAATGTTCCCGAACTTTCAAATTTTTGTATCATTCTTTGTATTGACATATGACTCGGAACAGGCCGATCCGGATATTTGGCAGCAAATAAAGCACATACTTGCCGCGAACTATTTCCATCATAAAACCATTTCACTATTTAAATTCTTTCTTCAATGATATACATTTCAGATAAACTAATAATGAAACAATTAGGGGAGCTAATATTTGAACATTTCAAAATTAACATTGAAATCCCTATGGTGTGTTTTCCGACGCAACATCCTGTATATATATATATATAATAATAATAATAATAATACTTGATTGATTCGAGATCAAATTAGCGAGGTTCAGCAAACAGCTGATCTTCCACCCAGCTATACAAAATAATACAAAACAATTAAACATAGTAATTAAAGTAATTAAAAACTGTTTACAGTTATTAGAACAGAATAAAAAAAAGAAACAAATATACATGAAAGTAAATATAAGTAGGTTTCATAATACAGAATAATTAAAGATACAACAAAAAAATATCTGTTGACAGTTACAATGAACAATAAATACACTTGAAAGTGAGTGATATAGATAGTTTCATTGTACATAATGATTAAATGTAAAAAAAAACAATGAAAATACTAAAAACTAAATTATATAAGTTGACTTCAATGTAATTACAGTAAGTATATTTAATGTACATATACATATATTTATATAATAATTTTAGATCATTTGAAGTTATTACTAACAGTCATTTAGGAAATCATCAATACAGTAATACTCTTTCTCAATTAGAATTATCTTGATTACAGATAGAGCTCTATTTTTTGCCATGTCTTTAATGTATCGGGGAAGTGAATTATACATTTTGATTCCCATATAATGCACACTTCTTTCTTGTGCAGAAGTTCTATGTACCGGTATTAGCAAAATACGATTAGATTGACGATTACTGTACATTGAATTTGCTATTGTGAAATATTGCATATTATTATAAACATATTTTATTAGTTCATTTATATAAAGACAGTGGAACGTTAACAAATTGAGAGACTTGAATTTACCACGACATGAGCTTCTTGGGTTGAATTTATGCAATATACGAAGACCACGTTTCTGAGTGAGGAAAACCTCATTTGATCGAGTTGAAGAACCCCAGATAATTATACCGTAATTCATGACAGAATAGAAATAATCATAATATATTAACAATAAAACATCCAGATTAACCTTCTGCGATAGCACTCTAAGGCAATAACAAGCTTTACTTAGTTTAATTATCAAATTATTAACATGACTAACTCCTTTTAAGTCATAATCAAGGTAGAAACCTAAACATTTTATAGAATCACATAGAGCTATTTGATTATTTTGGATATTAATTTCGATTTTACTGCTAGTATTAAAGTAAAATTGGATAACGTTAGTTTTTGAAACATTTAGTATAAGATTTTTTTTGCACCATGTTTGAATATCCTCAAAAGTATTATTGGCAAGTACATTCATATTACATAAATCAATTTTAGGGCTTGTGAGTAAAAAATATGCATCATCAGCATAGAGGACAATTTCGGCATAATGAACATAATTTGGCAAATCGTTGATATAGATAAGGAATAGAAGAGGGCCTAGCACAGACCCCTGTGGTACTCCTGATATTATTGGACCCCACTGAGATATGACATCAACGTTCGTGTTGTATTTACTGCACAATACTTTAACTGCTTGGGACCGATCACTTAACGTTAAACGATACCCAATTTTAATTTGTTTCTGGCTCGAGGTGAGCGCTGTTGTCAGCTCTATGAATGACTTTGAACTAAGTTGATATAGAAGTTAGCTGTGTATGTAGGATATAGCCATCTATTGGCAAGATGACAACTGTCATTTTTTTTCCTCGGACACAAACCTAAGGGAATTATAACCGAAGGAATACATTGTAATAATCCGACAAATGTAATAAAATTTACGTTGAAAATAAATACTATTGTAGGAAATAAAGTTTATATAGGATCCACTACATCTAATTTTATAATAAAATAGAGGCTTCAGAATCCACTTTTTTAATATATTATATATAAATATGAAAATACAAATGCGGGACGTTTCGAGTGTACAACTCACTCTTCTTCAGCTATAATACAATATAAAGTTAAAAAATCTGATGTGGACACCACATGACTTCCTTGAACGCTTATTAAACTATAGATATTTTTTTAATTGCACATATTTGACACTAAATCTTTTATTTTTTGTTCTAATCCATAGCAATTTTTTTTTTAAATCGAAAAATTCATATATTTAAATTTGATATCTCGTTTATGCAAAAAGCTAATTTAAAAATTCTTAATGTGCTAGACGCAGAACTTAATTCTCTAAAACTTTTATTTGCAGCATTTATATCTAAAATTAAAATAATACCATTCTTTTCAAGGAAAACTGTTAGCAGCTTCATGTAATGTGCCACTTCCGGTTAGTCTATTTTAACCAAAATCTATTATGTTATTTCCATTGATATAGTAGTCTTATATATCAAATTTGGAAAGTTTTTAAATTATATTTGAATATAGTTTTTTATGAAAATCTATTATAGGCTTCAAGTAAAGTACTACTTCCGGTAGTTGCATAATGACCAAAAAGGGAGGTGCACAACTAGATGTTATAACAGTCCTAAATATAAAGTTTCAATTTTCCACGGCTTACAGTTTTTGAGTTATGCGAGATAAATACGTACGTAGTACGTACAGACGGCACGACGAAATTAGTCAAAATGGATTCAGGGAGGGCCAAAATACCTATTTCCGTTGAAATCTGAGAACCGAAAATTTTCGCGATTACAATACTTCCTTTACTTCGTACAAGGAAGTAAAAAACAACATATAAATAAAATAGTAAAACAAACCTTATATAAAATACAAATGTCATCGAAATGCCCGTTTTCGATAACTCCTGTAACTGTAACTATATTCTATGTTTTGACATATATTTTTTTAAATGTAATTATACAGGATCTTCAGTAAAGCGAATCAAATTTATCCCACTTCAAATGATTATAACTCGTCATTTTCAAATGGAACACTATTTATTTTATTATTCTGTTGTGTGTCTTTTTGTATAACCTTTCATATTTATTCCGGGTTACGGGTATCCTATGCCTAAAACCAATAATTTCGGAGTTGTTAACCATTTTTCACTAAATTTATTTATTCAATTAAAATTTAAATCTAGTGTACCTTGGATATTGTTTGTTTTAATTTATAGTTTATTGTTTTGTTTTAATTTACAACAGATTTTCAATGTAACCGCCATTATAGTCATTTGTAGTTGAGCAAATTTGATTCACTTTACTGAACACCCTGTATAATTACATCTTCATTTTTACTATTAAAATAACTTCAGTACGCCTTCATAAAGCAATGTGTGTATTTAACCTTCTTTAGAGAAAAAACGGAAAAACTACAATTCAAAATATATAAAAATATATAAATATATATATTATTTGACATATTGTGTTTGTATCTAGATAATATCAATACTAGTTTATCTGAAATGTATATCATTGAAGAAAAGATTGAAATAGTGAAGTGGTTTTATGGTGGAAACAGTTCCCGGCAAGTATGTACCCAAGTCATACGTCAATACAAAGAATGATACAAAAATTGGAAAGTTCGGGAACATTATTAAAAAACTGTAAGTTTGTTTCACTGACGAATGCACATCTACACTGTATAATGAACCAAATATTCGGAACTGGAGAATGTGACTACGGAGAATCCACATAACGTTTTATTTACTAGGACTCAATATCCTCAAAAAATTAATGTATGGGCGGGAATTCTTGGTCACCATATTGTAGGACCTTTGTTTTTAAGAGGAAATTTAACCGGTGAACGATTTTTACAACGTCTAGAAGAAGAAGTAGCGCCGGCAATGACTGAAATTGTAGAAGACGACCGCGACATTTGGTTCCAAATGGATGGTTGTCCCGCTCATAAAAGTGCGGGAATTTTTGAACAATAATTTTAATAATTAAATAATTGGACCAAATTTTTTCATTAAATGGCCAGCTAGATCTTTCACCATTAGGTTTTTTTCTATGGGGTCATTTTAAATCTAAAATTTATGGTGGTCGGCGATTCGAAAATATTGAAGAATTAAAAGAAAGTATTCGAGTAGAATGCAATAAAATATCAGCCTATCAATTATCAAATGTTAGACAGCAATTTTATGACAGATTAGGATACTGTTTAGCAGTAAATTGAAATATTTTTGAAAATTTATTATAATTGTTATTTATTATTCTACAATATTAAATGAAATATTGATTCTTTTCTGCTTTGTAAGTATGTATTTGGTTTTTGTTTATTTCATGGCACTAGTAATTTGATTAAAATTAACATTTTTATTAAATTCATTTTTCCTGTTCCGGATAAAAGGAAATTATGAGTAAGGATATTATTGGATGCAGAATTTTTTCTCTACAAAAAACTATTTGAACATTTCAAAATTAACATTGAAATCCCTATGGTGCGTTTTCCGACGCAACAACCTGTATATATATAACTGCGCATCAAATAAAAAAAGTGGATTCTGCCTTTATTTTATTACATAATTATTGAAGGAAATTGTATAGTCACATGTAATTTTTTCACTAATTGTATTATTTTCGATCAGTTTTTCAGTCAATAAATTTTATAAATTTAAGGAACAAAACATTGGAAATATTTTTGACTTCCATATATAACACAGCTATTTATTGAGTAATTTTTTACATTGTCAAACAAATTTTAACGTACAGAGCATACAAAATTGACAATTTATTAAGTTATGCAGAATTTGATACCATAAAATTTATATTTCAAGGTTTTTTCGAAAATTATTGGAGAAGTAAAACATTATAAAAGTTTGTTTGAAAGTTGTAGACAAAATTAAAGATGAATATACATAACACAACGTTTCGATTGTTATAATCTTCAATCGTTATCAAGTGAATACTATTATTATTATATATTGATTATTGATTATTATTTTGTATTCACTGGACAACGATTGAAGATTATATCAATTGAAATGTTGTGTTACATATATTTCTAAAATATAAAGACAATGAAAGTTCGAAATTTATCTTTTATTAATTATGAAAGTTCCAGGCTTCTAGTCATATTTTCTAATGCAAAATTAGATCAGGATAATTGGTCAGCTTAACATACAAAATTAAAAATATATATAATTTTAAAAATCAAAATAAAATATATTTTGATTTAAAATAATATTTCCACCTGCATACGGCGCACGAGTATAGGAGATTGAATCGCTTTGAGCGCGTGGCGTAAGCACAGCGATATAGTATGGGATGTGTCGCGTCATATCGGTGGGGCAAGAGACGCAAACATAACAGAGTCGTGGAAGTAGTACATAATTTACCCACAGCTACTCATGTCGCTTGTTGTCATTAAACGAATTGTAAAATTTCCAGTAAGTTTCATTATTTTTTTACGGTTCTTACAACCTATTGTCTTGCCAAAAAAATAGTAAGTAATATATTAATATATTAGTACTTTATTATAAAAATTATATTTGTGAAATATAATTTATCTGTTTGAAGTAACAAATTAAAATTACATTAAAATTACTTGTTTTATTATTATCTTCAAAGTTCAAAAATCAAATGGCATAAATTTTTTTTTTCGAAAAGATATTAATATTCTCCAAAACATATAAAAAAATTAAAAAAATAAAAGGGTCAGTTTTTGAAATATTAATTTTTGAAAATTTAGAGAGGCATTTTCAGACAGTTGTAAATATGTAAAAATTTTGAAAAAAATACAGCATATTTAGTATATCATTAAGATTGTATATCAATTATAAAAATAATAAAAAGTGAAAAAAAAAATTCAAAAAATTTTTGAAATATTTTTTCTACTTTTTTTACAAGTTCAAATTTTGATTTTTGTACACGTATGTGTGGGGAATATAAATGTGTATAAAATATAGAAAAATAAAAAAAATAAAAGGAACAGATTTTGAGTTATTTGGATTGGAATTATATTTTACTTCATATTTTCGTTATTTTGCATGAATTTTTATAATTTAGACTTAAAATAATAAATACTTACCCATTACTTAATTATTATGTTAAAATAAGTGCATATTTATACTGCTTAGATGTATAAATTGTTCATTGAAAAAAGTTTATTCTGTATGCGTTTCAACGCGCGGCACGGTGGGTTACGTTTAACGTTAAGGCTGCGTTCATGTATAGATGGTTGCATAGTAAAAATCGTGAATTTTTGTTCAACAATTATTCAATTACTAGAACACTTATGAATATGAAATAAACTGTAATGAAAAGATTATTTTTTGTTACAGGGCACTAGTATATTCGCTAATAAATATTTTTCTTAGTTAATTATATATTGTTTCTAAATTTTAAATAACATATTAAATTACAATTATATTATACTTAGGACATGGATACCATATTTAAATATATAAATATCATAATTTTAACATCTATATTTCAATATTCAGTCAGAAAATGTTGAACAAAAATTATATATGCTGAGTAGATTTTAGGTAGTTTGTTGTATGAAAAATAGTTCACGCTATTTTGAACAGATGTCAGCACTTCCGAATTCAAAACCATGTCGATAATGCAGTTGAATGTAGATTTTCTTTTAAAATTACTTATGAATGTATTTTGTAACTGATGCGTGTATTTTAACCAATGCACAAATAATTTAAATTTTATTTGATACAATCATTTTTATTAGTTAAAATTTTAATATGTTACAGAATACGTCCATGACTCTATTAATTTTTAACGCCCGTTATTATTATCTAATTACAATAGACGATGACAATAAATAAAAATAGAAAATATCAGTTGCTAAGTATATTTTATTAGTTCTAATTTTAAATATTGTAAAAGAGTTTACGTAATCAACACAGGAAATAATAAAATAATTTGTATTTATTGCAACTATTATGCAATTTTAGTAAATTTTGCAAGATTATATTATATATATATATATGTATCGAGTCGGCCTGTGGATCTTGAGAACCCTGGTTCGATCCCCACAGCCGACAAACAATTTTCACCAATTTAAAAATCTACCCCTGTGGCTCCTCCGCCACTAATATCTTTGGAGGCCGAATTTGACGGCTGGTAACCGCACTTCACGAGAAAAAATATATCACTTACCGAGATCTGCTTAGGCAGAGTGCCACACCCAGCCATGGGTAAAAGGCGTGATGATATATTTATATATATATACCGGGTGTAACACGAAAAGTGAAACATAGGCGTTTAACATGGCAAATCAGTTTTTCCGTGCGCATTGCTTCCCTAATTATTTTAGGAAAAAATGTTTCAAATAAATGTTGTAAAGCATAAAATTCTACATCCGAATCAATAAACAAAATTCATTTTGACTACTTCATAACTGCAGAAATTAAATTTAAAAATTCGCGTAAGTTAAATTTAAAAGTAATAGCCCCATGACCCCCCCTGGATCCGCCCCTGTAAATGAGCAAAATACTTTCTCAGTATAGCATAATTCATCAAATCTTTATTCGTTCTCCTGTAACAAAATCACCACTACATAGTCGCGATCCGCGAAACTGTATTTCACCAAACAGAATTCGTGTATACTCGTTGCGCTCCGGTAAAATGCTACAATGTAAATTTATTCAAAACACACGCCAATATTTCAAATCAGAGACATCTATTAGATAAAAATGATTATAAGAGGTAATACTTGCATATTAGACAGCTATAACACGGCGGCGCTTCGTTTCGAACGCAGCCTTAACGTTAAACCAAAGAGCATAAATTACATAATGTATGCTCTTTGGTTAAACGATACCCAATTTTAATTTGTTTCTGGCTCGAGGTGAGCGCTGTTGTCAGCTCTATGAATGACTTTGAACTAAGTTGATATAGAAGTTAGCTGTGTATGTAGGATATAGCCATCTATTGGCAAGATGACAACTGTAATTTTTTTTCCTCGGACACAAACCTAAGGGAATTATAACCGAACGAATACATTGTAATAATCCGACAAATGTAATAAAATTTACGTTGAAAATAAATACTATTGTAGGAAATAAAGTTTATATATAATCCACTACATATAATTAGATAATAAAATAGAGGCTTCAGAATCCACTTTTTTAATATATTATATATAAATATGAAAATACAAATGCGGGACGTTTCGAGTGTACAACTCACTCTTCTTCAGCTATAATATAATATAAAGTAAAAAATCTGATGTGGACACCACATGACTTCCTTGAACGCGTATTAAACTATAGATATTTTTTTAATTGCACATATTTGACACTAAATCTTTTATTTTTTGTTCTAATCCATAGCAATTTTTTTTTTAAATCGAAAAATTCATATATTTAAATTTGATATCTCGTTTATGCAAAAAGCTAATTTAAAAATTCTTAATGTGCTAGACGCAGAACTTAATTCTCTAAAACTTTTATTTGCAGCATTTATATCTAAAATTAAAATAATACCATTCTTTTCAAGGAAAACTGTTAGCAGCTTCATGTAATGTGCCACTTCCGGTTAGTCTATTTTAACCAAAATCTATTATGTTATTTCCATTGATATAGTAGTCTTATATATCAAATTTGGAAAGTTTTTAAATTATATTTGAATATAGTTTTTTATGAAAATCTATTATAGGCTTCAAGTAAAGTACTACTTCCGGTAGTTGCATAATGACGAAAAAGGGAGGTGCACAACTAGACATTATAACAGTCCTAAATATAAAGTTTCAATTTTCTACGTAGTACGTACAGACGGCACGACGAAATTAGTCAAAATAGATTCAGGAGGGCCAAAATACCTATTTCCGTTGAAATCTGAGAACCGAAAATTTTCGCGATTACAATACTTCCTTTACTTCGTACAAGGAAGTAAAAAACAACACATAAATAAAATAGTAAAACAAACCTTATATAAAATACAAATGTCATCGAAATGCCCGTCTTCGATAACTCCTGTAACTGTAACTATATTCTATGTTTTGACATATATTTTTTTAAATGTAATTATACAGATCTTCAGTAAAGCGAATCAAATTTATCCCACTTCAAATGATTATAACTCGTCATTTTCAAATGGAACACGCTTTATTTTATTATTCTGTTGTGTGTCTTTTTGTATAACCTTTCATATTTATTACGGGTTACGGGTATCCTATGCCTAAAACAAATAATTTCGGGGTTGTTAACCATTTTTCACAAAATTTATTTATTCAATTAAAATTTAAATCTAGTATACCTTGGATATTGTTTGTTTTAATTTATAGTTTATTGTTTTGTTTTAATTTACAACCGATTTTCAATGTAACCGCCATTATAGTCATTTGTAGTTGAGCAAATTTGATTCACTTTACTGAACACCCTGTATAATTACATTTAAAAAATATATGTCAAAACATAGAGTATAGTTACAGTTGTATAGAAAAAAAAAATCTTCATTTTTACTATTAAAATAACTTCAGTACGCCTTCATAAAGCAATGCGTGTATTTAACCCTCTTTAGAGAAAAAACGGAAAAACTACAATTCAAAATATATAAAAATATATAAATATATATATTATTTGACATATTGTGTTTGTATCTAGATAATATCAATACTAGTTTATCTTAAATGTATATCATTGAAGAAAAGATTGAAATAGTGAAGTGGTTTTATGGTGGAAACAGTTCCCGGCAAGTATGTGCTTTATTTGCCCAAGTCATACGTCAATACAAAGAATGATACAAAAATTTGAAAGTTCGGGAACATTATTAAAAAACTGTAAGTGTAGATGTAATAATAATGATCGGTACGAAAACGAATTGAATATACTGGCGTCTGTAATTGAAAATCCTAATATTAGTTTGGGGCAACTTGCGGATAATTTTTCAATTCACTACAAAACAGCATTCCGCATTTTGAAAAAAAAATATATTTCATTCATATAAATACCAATGCCACCAAGAACTGTTTGAAGATGATATGGAAAAGAGAAGCGCGTTTTGTTTCGAAATAATGGAAAAGGCAAATAAAGATCGCCAGTTTATAAAAAATATTTGTTTCACTGACGAATGCACATCTACACTGTATATTGAACCAAATATTCAGAACTGGAGAATGTGGGCTACGGGGAATCCACATAACGTTTTATTTACTAGGACTCAATATCCTCAAAAAATTAATGTATGGGCAGGAATTCTTGGTCACCATATTGTAGGACCTTTGTTTTTAAGAGGAAATTTAACCGGTGAACGATTTTTACTTCTAGAAGAAGAAGTAGCGCCGGCAATGACTGAAATTGTAGAAGACGACCGCGAAATTTGGTTCCAAATTTTTGAACAATAGTTTTAATAATTAAGTAATTGGACCAAATTTTTTCATTAAATGGCCAGCTAGATCACCCGATCTTTCACCATTACATTTTTTTCTATGGAGTCATTTAAAATCTAAAATTTATGGTGGTCGGCGATTCGAAAATATTGAAGAATTAAAAGAAAGTATTCGAGTAGAATGCAATAAAATATCAGCCTATCAATTATCAAATGTTAGACAGCAATTTTATGCCAGATTAGGATACTGTTTAGCAGTAAATTGAAATATTTTTGAAAATTTATTATAATTGTTATTTATTATTGTACAATATTAAATAAAATATTGATTCTTTTCTGCTTTACTATGAATGTTTATTATAAAATGTCAAATGTATTTAATTGTAAGTATGTATTTGGTTTTTGTTTATTTCATGGCACTAGTAATTTGATTAAAATTTACATTTTTATTAAATTCATTTTTCCTGTTCCGGATAAAAGGAAATTATGAGTAAGGATATTATTGGATGCAGAATTTTTTTCTCTACAAAAAACTATTTGAACATTTCAAAATTAACATTGAAATCCCTATGGTGCGTTTTCCGACGCAACACCCTGTATATATATATATATAACTGCGCATCAAATAAAAAAAGTGGATTCTGCCTTTATTTTATTACATAATTATTGAAGGAAATTGTATAGTCACATGTAATTTTTTCACTAATTGTATTATTTTCGACCAGTTTTTCAGTTAATAAATTTTATAAATTTAAGGAACAAAACATTGAAAATATTTTTGACTTCCATACATAACACTGCTATTTATTGAATAATTTTTTACATTGTCAAACAAATTTTAACGTACAGAGCATACAAAATTGACTATTTATTGAGTTATGCAGAATTTGATACCATAAAATTTATATTTCAAGGTTTTTTCGAAAATTATTGGAGAAGTAAAACATTATAAAAGTTTGTTTGAAAGTTGTAGACAAAATTAAAGATGAATATACATAACACAACGTTTCGATTGTTATAATCTTCAATCGTTATCAAGTGAATACTATTATTATTATATATTTATTATTGAATATTACTTAGTATTCACTGGATAACGATTGAAGATTATATCAATTGAAATGTTGTGTTATATATATTTCTAAAATATAAAGACAATGAAAGTTCGAAATTTATCTTTTATTAATTATGAAAGTGTTATACCTAATTTGAAAATACGTAGGTATAAATATTGCATATTTTGCGATATACTTGCATTATATTTTGCGTTATTTGAATGTGAAAATTTAATATGAAGAATATTATTTGCGATATAGGATGAAATCATAAATTATCTTCTTGCAGTCAACCTCTTTAATATAAAATTTAAAAATTCTAAGTAAAGTAGTACAAAGAAATTATAAAATTACTAAATTTATATTTTTTTTCTTTCAAGACAAATATATTTTTTTATTTTTTCCTATGGGTAATGTGGATTGTATTCCGCATGTCTGACGTAAAATTCCAGACTTCTAGTCATATTTTCTAATGCAAAATTAGATCAGGATAATTGGTCAGCTTAACATACAAAATTAAAAATATATATAATTTTAAAAATCAAAATAAAATATATTTTGATCTAAAATAATATTTCCACCTGCATACGGCGCACGAATATAGGAGATTGAATCGCTTTGAGCGCGTGGCGTAAGAACAGCGATATAGTGTGGGATGTGTCGTGTCATATCGGTGGGGCAAGAGACGCAAACATAACAGAGTCGTGGAAGTAGTACATAATTTACCCACAGCTACTCATGTCGCTTGTTGTCATTAAACGAATTGTAAAATTTCCAGTAAGTTTCATTATTTTTTTACGGTTCTTACAACCTATTGTCTTGCCAAAAAAATAGTAAGTAATATATTAATATATTAGTACTTTATTATAAAAATTATATTTGTGAAATATAATTCATCTGTTTGAAGTAAAAATTAAAATTACATTAAAATTACTTGTTTTATTATTATCTTGAAAGTTCAAAGATCAAATGGCATAATTTTTTTTTTTCGAAAAGATATTAATATTCTCCAGAACATATAAAAAAATGAAAAAAATAAAAGGGTCAGTTTTTGAAATATTAATTTTTGAAAATTTAGAAAGGCATTTTCAGACAGTTGTAAATATGTAAAAATTTTGAAAAAAATACAGCATATTTAGTATATCATTATGATTGTATATCAATTATAAAAATAATAAAAAGTGAAAAAAAAAATTCAAAAAATTTTTGAAATATTTTTTCTCCTTTTTTTACAAGTTCAAATTTTGATTTTTGTACACGTATGTGTGGGGAATATAAATGTGTATAAAATATAAAAAAAATAAAATGAACAGATTTTGAGTTATTTGGATTTGAATTATATTTTACTTCATATTTTCGTTGTTTTGCATGAATTTTTAAAATTTAGACTTAATATAATAAATACTTATCAATTACTTAATTATTATTTTAAAATAAGTGCATATTTATACTGCTTTAATGTATAATTTGTTCATTGAAATTTTTTTACTCTGCATGCGTTTCAACGCGCGGCACGGTAGGTTACGTTTAACGTTAAGTAAGAATGGAACCATTGAAGAGGGATACCGCGTACGCCGTAATGTTCAAGTTTTTGTAACAATATAGAATAGTTTACACTGTCAAAAGCTTTTGGTAAGTCACTTGAGATTCCGCACACACATAAATTATTGTCAAGGTCACTTAGAATTTGTTTGACGATAGTGTTTGTAGCAGTTGTTGTCGATTTATTTATAATAAACCCATGTTGACACTTTGAAATTATATTGTTGTTATTAAGATGTTGAAGTAGTCTAGTATAAATTAATTTTTCAAAAATTTTGGAAAAACTGACAGGGATATCGGCCTATAATTTTCAATGATTTCGTGATCACCTTTTTGAAAATAGGAATCACAATAGATTTTTTAAACAGTGATGGGAATGTGCCAGTTTCAAGAGACTGATTGAAAATTAAACATAACGAAGAGGAAATCAGTGCTCCACATTTTTTTATCAGTGCGGAGGGAATACAGTCAACACCAGAGGACATGCTGTTCTTCAGTGTTCATATTGTAGTTTCGACTTCAACCTCAGTTGCTGGATATAAGAAAAATGAGTTATAACATGCTTGCTCTAGGAATTCATATCGTTCTTTTTGTGAATCATTTCCTATTCTAAGGAAGTATTCATTATATCCATTAGCTACATCTAGTGGTTCGCCACTTACTTGAATATTATTTGAAATAGCATTGGTTTCTTGTTTTACTAGCTTCCAGGTAGATTTTATTTTGTTGTTAGAATTTGAAATGGTAGTTGCTATACTATTTATTTTGGCATGTCGTATGACTTGTTTTAAGATTTTACAGTAGGTTTTGTAGTAAATAAGAAGTTCAGGTGAGTATTCTTTATTTAACTTCTGGTGCAATTTACGTTTTCTTTTGCATGATGTACGTATTCCTGCTGTAATCCAGTTTTAACTTCTGAAGTATCTCTATTTAACTCTTTTTACTGGGAATTATCTCTATTTAACTCTTTTTACTGGGAATGCTTCATCAAAGTGCGTGTTAAACTGAGTATAGAATTCTTCAGTAAGTTTTTCAACATTTATATTATTTTTTAAACAGTCCCAAGTCTCCATTGCTAACATACATTTAAAGCGATTGATATTTTCTTCTGAGAATGATCTAGTAATTGTATATTGATCTGAACTATCAGATATTAATAGTATATTTAGTAACGAACATGAGATCGCATAGTGGTCGGATAAACCGGAGTTAATAATTATGTTTTCGTTTTTTAAATTATTTGATAATATAATGTTGTCAATACAAGTGGCTGAGGTTGCAGTAGTTCTGGTAGGTTCATTCACTGTTATTCTTAGATTAAACGATTGTAACAGTGTACTTAAGCGAGATATGGTCACGTTTTTATTTAGTATGTTAATGTTGAAATCACCGGTTATAATGACATTATTATTATTATGATACAGATAGCAGTAGCTGTTCGAAGTTATTAAAAAATATCGACAAGTCAGAGTCTGGTGTTCTGTATATTACAATAATATATATGCTGCTTTGAGGGTAGTTGAAGCGTATTAGTGAGAATTCAAAATGTTTCTCTTGTATTAAATAATTAAAATTTGAAACGTTTGTTGCCTCTAGATGTTTTCGTAAAAGAATACAGGTGCCACCTCGGTCGAAATCTTTTCTGCAAAATGATGAGATTGTGCAGTAATTGTCAAGGGTAAATCATGACATTTGAACTTCATTCCACCAGTGTTCGCAAATAGTGATTATGTCGGGCTTGTTCTTTAATTCATTTAAGAGCACTTCAAATTCAGAGCTTTTATTTCCCATACCTTGAATATTTTGAAAATATATAGTGATACTATGATTTTGACTGTTGTGTACTGGCATTCCGAAAATTGTATCGGCTCACGTTTGTCGATTCCGAATTTATATTCGTTGGTGGAGCAGAAATGTTACATAGTGACTTATGTGTAGTGGGAGTGGAAGGACACATAATTTTTTCTCTGATTTCCTTAATTATGTCAGACTGATGTTCGTTGTCATCACAAATTAAGTTTTCATAGGAAATGAATTTATTATTAATTTTTAATCCATGTTTATACTGAACAACAGAGTGTCCTAGTGATTCTGCGGCTTTTTAAGACTTATGAAGGTCCTTTTTTAATAACAGCTCCTCTTTAGTTAAATCCTCACATATGATAATATTGGAACCTTTTAACTTATAAACTTTGCTCATAGTTTCTTGTTTAAATTTGTAACTTAAGAGTTTAATTTGGATGGGACGATTTTTGTCAGATTGATATTTACCTAATCTTCTGATAAGATCAAAGTCATACTTGTTTACTTCTACTTGTAACTTAGACTTTAGTGTTCTCCTATTATCAAATGTAAATTTTCTTTAGCTTGTTCATTTATACCCATTATAATAATATTGTTAGCTATTAAATTTTTTTCAAGATTATAAATTTTTTGTTTTAAAAACTCATTCTCTGTTTTCAGATTTAATATTTCGATTTTTGTTTCTTCCATAACCTTACTAATATTTTCTGAATTGTTCTTAATTTCTTTTTTGAGTTCATCAAACCCAGTACTAATTTTATTATTTAATAATTCAAATAATTCTTTGTTGGTTAAATCAGTCATTTTATCCTAGTAGATATGTAATAAGTACGCAATGAGGTTAAACTGGTTGCCTCGTAAAAGGCGAAAAAATTAAGAAGCAGTTGTGTAAATTGCTAATTAACGGAGTCGCAAATTGCTTGCGTACAAGACTAGACTCATTAGAGTAAAAAAAACACAGTTGACAATTATAATGTTTTAAAATAAATGTTTTAAGGTTTATAATAACCCACAAAATAAATTCACCAATCTGGAACAGATGCACGTACTATTAGCGGCACAATGGTTATAAAATTATTATTAATTAATTGATAAAACACTATGAAAACTAAGCCAGAAACAGAGAGCACAGAACTTACAACTTCTACTGTCAACAGCCAACATATGTAATATATATATATATATATATTAGGGTGGCCTTATTTTGGGTAAGTTCGAATTTTGTCGAACTCCACCCGAAATCTGGTTTAAAATCACAAAAAAGTAATAAATAATTTTTTTTAGATTTTAAAAATAAGTTTAACCCGTGCCTCTAGGCCACTTTCACTTATACACATTTACAAATAAACACTACAAATGATAAAATATATGTAGCTAAAAATATGATAAAATAAAATAAAAATGTTATAATCAATATGAATATTATTCAAAAACAGTCTAAAATAATCAAAACTAGTTTATAAAACAAAATTGTTGGAAAAGAATCAGTACTGCGAATCACTTTTTGCGTATTTAAAAAAAAACACAATTTTCGTTAGTTTTTGAGCACCCGTTTAGCAATATACAATCATATAAAATGATTGTTTATTGTAATCGATCGATTCGATATCTCATCTAGTTTAATGCCCGCTTGGAATTGTGTCAAAATATTGAAGAACAAACAAGTTATTGCATTTTGAATAGTCACTGCTTAGCAGTGATTTGGGAACTGAAGGCAAAAGTGAAACTATTTGAAAATTTCGTGTTATTTATAGTTCTTCAACCTCTTGTATTTTGGTAACTAGAAGGAATAGGACCTGTGTTCATATGACATTTTTGGCCCAGAATGACCTCAGAAATAAGCTGTTAAAGTTTGTTACACTAGTCCTGAAACATCCTGTATATATATATATATATATATATATATATATATATATATATATATATATATATATATATATATATATATATATATATATATAAATTATATGATCGTGGTCGATATATAATAAAAAAAAACAATATTTTGATTTCAACACAGACTTTATTTAGCAGTTGTAACTTAGAGTTTTCACAGTAAAAAGGATAACATGTCTTTGTTTCACACGTATTTATAGTGTGTCTTATCAGAAAGGTTCTTATTACAGCGTGAGAGATTCCGTTAGACATTCATCACATATTTGTTATGTCGTCATCTAATAGGGTTACATAATACCTCCCCTTCTAGATGATGGCTAAGAAATAGTGGATGGAAAAGAAATCTGATTTTCTACTTTATTAGTTGAAAGTGGTAATTGAATGATTTTTATTTTATCAGATGTCTTTCCTTTACATATTTTATTCTTATATTTATTGATTAATTTATAACATATGAGGGTTAAAATAATAATAGTTAGTAATACATACAATATAGTAAAATGTGTTTCATGTTTAGTGTCTAATTCTTTCAGTGGTCTTATAGTAGGAATAGCTTTTGTAAATTCTTCTATATTTTGCAAAATTTCATTTTTGTTTGGTTTTATTTCTAATATCAATGGTTGTGGAAACTGAAGTTTTATTTCTTTATATTTATTTACAAAAGGTTTGAAAACATAGTCATTAATTTTACATTGACTTGTACTGGAAATCTGAAATATTCATCGTATACTTTTTATTTCTTTAATATTTTTGCAATCAATTTCAACGTTCTGTTTATCAGGACTAAATATAATTCATTCATTCGAATTTGGAATACGAATTATATTATTATGGGATGTTATTTGTTTAATTTCACATTTACTATTATTGCTGTACAATAATTGGTTAGTACATTTACTTATTTTTATATTGTTAGTTTTACAATAATATTGCTTATTACTAATAAAACAATCATCAACCTTAACATTATTGTCAATATACATTGTTGTATCTTGGTCATATAAATAGTACATGTCGTTTTGTTTAGAGGGAATCATTGTCATTTGGTACAAATCGTGAGTTTTCTCTGACATGACAGGAATGGTTATTATAAAGTATATTTTGTTTTTATCATGATTACAATTAACAGTTAATAATTTTGAGATTTCAACTCTATCATACTTGGGTAGCATTTGTTTTAAATTTTCAAAAGATGTTAAACTTACATCGAAAGTGTGCAGAGAACAAAAATTTATACTTTCGTTTATTTGAGATAAGGATATTATCTGTAACAAATTATAATTTTAACTTGTCGATTTTTACTTTTCTTTTATGAATTTTCCCTTTTACTTCAATAGTATGGTTTTTATCATTATAATTATCAATTTTTACTTTTTCGAAAAGTGGTTTTTTGAATTTTGTTATCAGTCTAGGATTTTGTTTAAGGAAAGCTTGAGAGGCGTTTTGGAATTTTGTGTGGGTATTATTTGGTTTAAAGCGTTTTAATTTTTCGTTCACGATTTTATTTCGTAATTTATCATGTTCAATTTGTTTATTTTTTTGAAATGATTCTATTTGTTGTTCGTCTGTTAAGGTCGTTTTTGGTCGGATGTGTGAGTAATCTCTACCGTATAGTATTTCATTCGGTGATAATATCGTGACAGAATGTATGGTGTCGTTGTAAGCTAGTATAGTTATCGTCAATATTTCGTCTAAATTTTTATTTGGATATTTTTGAAATAAAATTCGCAAATGTTCTATAAGTTAGAATGTAGTCTTTCTATTGCGTTTGATTTTGGATTACCAACGGGTGTAATATGTAAATTTATTTGATTGTTGTAACAGAAAGTTTTAAACGCTAAATTATCGAATTCTTTCCCTGAGTCGCAAATGAATGTTTGTGGTTGTAATCTTTCTCTAATGAAATTTGAAATTATATTTATAACAGTGTTTTTTATAAAATATATTTGGGCGTATTTTGAAAACTGGTTAAATATTGTCAAATAGTATTTTGAATCGACGATTAATATATCTAGATTAATAATTTCGAAAGGTCGTTGGGGGTTGGTGTAAGTTGGTCTTCTAGTTATGGGGGTTGTCTATCATATTTGCATTTCTTACAAGTTTCGCATTTATTTATGAATGTTGTTATAGTTTCTGACATTTTTGGCCAATAGTACTTTGTTTTTAATTTATTATAAGTTTCTAGTATACCACGGTGGTTTGTCTTTCCGTGATGGTAGTTAAATATTATTTCGTCCTGTTCATTCTCGTTTTCTACGTCTTCAACTTGTTGATTAACTCTTATTAAATTTACTGTTCCGAATTCAAACTTACTCTGTATTATTTTATTTAAAGTGTTAGCGATTTCGTCCGTGCAAATACAATAATATCGTATTTTAGGTACTATGTTATTTTGAATAAATTCAAATAGTTGTGTTTCTTTATTTTCTGGTTTTAATGAAAATATAATTTTTATTTTTTTATGATTAAATAATCTTTTTGTTTCTACCTTATTTTCTGTATCTTCCTGTATTATTATTTGATTGTTAGCAACGTTAATTCGGTTTTCTAAAAATTTTAAACCATTTATAGGTTCTTCTGGTGAGGAATGAACAGTGTTGGTTGATAAACTTTCTAGTTCTCTCTCTATATCTTCGACGTTATTTAATAAACTATCTACCGATTCGTTTGAATGATTTTTTAAGAAATTCTCGATTTCTTGTGAATTTGCAAAATTATGAGGTAATTCATAAATATTAATTTGGATATTTGTATCTTTAAAAATGTTATTTAATAATTGAATTAATTTAGATTCTTCTAAGTTGTCTAATCCACATGATAAATATGGCATGTTGATTTCAAATAAATCATTTTTGATTAATCTCTTAGAGAGATAAGACAAGATTTTAATTGTTTTAAGTTAACGTTTTCTTTATAGGTGTCTTTTGTATACAAATGTAAGATTACTTTATTTTCAAAATTTTGAATAATTATATTTTGGTTTTTGAAGTTATTTTCGCAATACTTTTTACTAGCAAATTGTTCATCTATTTGTAAGGCTAATCCTTTACCAAAACGATTATCTTTAGAAACGCAATGACAAAATATATCTGTTTCAGTTACATCTCCGGTCACATAATTAATTTTAAAAGGTTCTCTTATTCGTGATAGGTAATCAGCAATTTTGTTTATTCTACCTGGTAAATACTCTACTTCGAAGTTGTATTCACTAAGCTCAATTTTACATCTCATCAATTTTTGATTTCCATTTTTCATTTTAAATAGCCAAATTAAGGGTCTATGGTCCGTTCGAATAATGAATTTTCTACCGTATAGGTAGGGTCTAAAGTTTTGCACTGACCAGACTATAGATTTTAACTCTTTTTCTACTGTAGAGTAATTTTGTTCATGATTATTAAAAGTTTTCGAAGCGTATGCTAAAGGTTTCTCTACGTTATCTTGTACTTGCGAGAGTACTGAACCCATGGCGTAATTTGATGCGTCAGTTGTTAAGATAAAAGGTTTAGAGAAGTCGGGGAAGCTTAGTATAGGGGGGTTACTAATTAGTTCTTTAGATTTTTGAAATGCTTCTTGATAGTCTTTATTTGTTATATCAATTGTTTTATTTTTCTTTAAACATTCGGTAAAAGGTTTCGTTAATTTTGAAAAGTTAGGTATGAAACGTCTATACCATGATAATTTTCCCAAGAATGATTTGATATCTTTTTGTGTTTTCGGAATTGTAATTTTATTAATTGCTTCTATTTTTTTTATATTAGGTTTAAGACCTTGTTCTGATATGACAAATCCTAAATATTCTATATCTGTTTTCATGAATTCACTCTTATCAATTTGTATTTGTAAATTTGCATTTTTTAATTTTTCGAAAACAAGTTTTAAATTTTGTAAATGTTCTTCTTCCGTTTTGCTAAAAATTATGATATCGTCCATATAAACAAGACAAATTTTGTTAATTAAATCACCTAAAACTTCGTTCATTGGCGAGCGAAACGTCGAGCCCTCACTCGAATTTTGACACGGTCCAAACCCGGAACTCGTTTAATTTTAATGACTCAGACCGTGGAAGTCTACGCTTTTATTTAACAAACCTCTACGGGGAGGATAATTATCGTAAATCTGCCTTATTCTCCAGATTACGTCATAAACTTTGTAAACTTCTTTGCACTCTTACCTTCTTGTTACGTTGCCGTAACAATAGTGTCATTCCTACCTTTCTTAAAATCAAAGATAATTTTAGTACATATTCATCCAATTATATTCTCAAACGTGCCAGTCTTGCCTTACTACGCGAACGTATTTCCCATACTAGACGCGAACTCGATTTTACATCTCGGAAGCTGCTTTCACTACATCTTGAACTTGCGTCCATATTTTTATTAGATGATTGGTGCCATTTTGATCAAATAACCGCCCAGCAATCGGATACTACCTTTGCAATAACTACTCTTAATCATCAACGTAAATATGATAAACTTTTCCCTAAAAACAAACCTTGTAAGAAACTAGTCAAAAATACCGTTATCAATATCTCGTCCCATCAACTTTCAGACGCGGAAAAAACAGTTTTAGCTAAAGGTCTTAACTTTGCTCTTGCTCCTAAGAAATTGCCGATTGAAACGATTATTAGTTCTGTTGAATCGTCATTAGGTAACATTTCCAAAGAAACTTCTGATAGCATACGTCTCCAGACTGCTAGCTTTCTTCAGAAATGCACAGCACCCAAACCTAACATCACCAGGGACGAGAAATTAGCACTTAAAGACCTTAAATCCAACCCTGATATCGTCATCACTTCTGCTGATAAAGGTAATGCGACCGTAGTTATGAACCAAGAACAGTACACTAATAAGATTAACTTACTTCTTCAAGATGGCTCCTACACACCCTTAAAACGCGATCCAACTGCCAAATTTGAACGTGAAGTTTCTGCTCTTATTAAATCCTCGGATATTCCTACAGCAATTCAAAAACAACTTATTCCCAAATCTTCTAAAACACCCCGCATTTATGGTTTACCTAAGCTACACAAACCTGATATTCCTCTCAGGCCCATAGTCAGTACCATAGACTCTCCCACTTATCAACTTGCTAAATACCTCTCTAAAATACTTAAACCGTATACAGGCAACTCTATATCTTTTATTCGTAACTCGGCCGATTTTGTTAAAAAGATATCTGATATTAATATTACACCACAAGATATTTTAGTTAGCTTTGATGTCACCTCTCTATTTACCAAGGTTCCCATCCCAGATTCGGTAGATATTATCCGCCAACTACTTCATGAAGACAACCAACCCACGAGTATAGCCACCCTTATAGAGAAATGCCTCACTTCCACTTATTTTGTTTTCCAAAATAAATTCTATAAACAAACAACGGGCGCAGCGATGGGTTCACCACTTTCACCAGTTGTCGCTAACATCTTCATGGAATCCTTTGAGAAACAGGCCTTGCAAACTGCTATCCTCAAACCTAAGGTATGGTTTCGTTATGTTGATGACACTTTCGTTGTTTGGTCACATGGTAGAGATACACTGAACGACTTTTTAGAACATTTAAATAACCAACATTCCAACATTTCCTTCACTATGGAAATCGAAAATAAAGGTACTCTTCCTTTCCTCGATGTGCTCGTGTCTCGTAAATCTAACGGTAGTCTTGGCCATGCAGTTTACCGTAAACCTACGCACACTGATAGATACTTACATGCCAACTCACATCACCATCCGTCCCAAAAGAATTCTGTTATTAACTCTCTTGTTCACCGTGCTTTCATTATCTCAGAACCTGATAATTTAGAGTCCGAACTACAGCACGTGCGATGTAGCCTTATGGACAATGGGTACAGCAAACGCTCAATTGATTATAGCATCAAACGTTTCCAACAACCCCGGCCCCAGAACATAGCTGATAATGATTCATCCTTTGATTCTTTTTCCGTACTACCATTTATTGAGGGTGTTACTGATCGGATTGGTAGAATTCTTAGTAAGAGTAACATTAAAGTCATTTTCAAACCTTCCCAAAAAATTTCTCAATCCCTTCCATCTCTTAAGGATAAAAGACCATCGCTATCCTCAGCAGGAATATACAGTATCCCTTGCTCGTGCGGTTCAGTATACATTGGTGAAACTGGTCGTACCGTTCAAACACGTATCACCGAACATAAGCGCTGTTTAAAATCTGGGCAAGTTCTCAATTCCGCCGTGGCTGAACATCAACATAATACTGGTCACAGTATTATGTTTGATGAATCTTCCATCATCGTATCCGCTCCCAAGTTCTATGATAGGAAAATTCGTGAAGCTATTGAGATACATAAACATCCAAACAATTTCAACCGTGACACAGGTTACTACCTGCCAGCTGTCTGGAAACCTTTATTGCGCAGTGAACCATCTTTACCTGATTCTAACCAATGAACCTTCCTAACCAATCATCCGACACGTCTTTCTCTATATAAACTCTTTTTTCCTTCTACTCTTCGAAGATCGCTCTTGGCCTCTAGCGTGGTTTACACGTCGGGTAACCTTGATCTTTCTTCCCTTCCTCCTGAAGAAGCTCCCTACGATGGCGAGCGAAACGTCGAGCCCTCACTCGAATTTTGACACGGTCCAAACCCGGAACTCGTTTAATTTTAATGACTCAGACCGTGGAAGTCTTCGCTTTTATTCGTTCATCATTCTCTGGAAAGTCGCGGGTGCATTAATAAGTCCAAACGGCATTCTGATGAATTCGTAATGGCCTGATGGGGTGCTAAAGGCAGTTTTTTCTATGTCGTCCTTTTCTACCGAAATTTGGTGAAATCCCGAATGTAAATCAAGGGCTGTGAAAAATTTTGGTTTGCCAATTTTGTCTAATAGTGTATCAATATTAGGGAGGGGATATTTATCTTCTCTAGTATTTGCATTTAATTTTCTAAAATCTATTACGAGGCGTGTTTTTCGCTTTCCTGATGCGTCTGTTTTCTTTGGGACGATCCAAATAGGGGAATTATAAGGGCTGTTTGATTTTCTAATTACACCGGTTTTTAATAAATTTTGTACGTGATCTTCAATGTCATTCTCATATATCTGTGGAAGTCGGTAGTTTTTCGTATGTATAGGAGTATTGTCTTTAGTCAGAATTTTGTGTTTAGTGTGAGTAGTACATGATAAATTTTTGTCATCTTTTGGGAAGAGTTTAGGATATTGTTCTAGTAATTTGTTAATTTTTTGTTTTTGGGTGTTATTTAAATGTTCTGATCGAAAATTTAATTTACAAAAATTTGATTCTGACATTGGAATAAATGGAAATTCTATATTTTTTATTTTAATTTTTTCATTAGCAAAATTTATTTCGCATTTCAAGTCTTTTAATATATTTATACCAAATAATAAGTCGCAATCTTTATTAAAAGTATGAATAAAAAATTTATGAGGTTGATTAAAAATTTTTAAAGTTATGGAATTTTTGCAATGTACTTTTGAATTTGCTGTTTTAAAGGTCAAATTCTCAGTTACAATTTTTGATTTATATAATTTTGACATATTTTCGCTAATAAGATTTACATCTGATCCTGAGTCTATTAATATTTTATAATTTGATAATTTAATAACAGGAATATTATTTGTGATTGAAGTCATAACTATGTTACTTGGCTTAGAGACTCTATGAACTCTAAAAAATTATTATCGTTTGAGTAATTTTCAGAATCTGGATTTTCGTCAAGATTTTGATTTTCTTGAGAATATGTTTCAAAATTTTCGGGTTCGTATTCGATATTTTCTTGTAAATAGTTTTGTTTTATTGTTTGTGTACTCATAGGAATTGTGGTTTTTGTTATTCCGGACATAGGTTGAGGTTTAAATTGTTGTCTAGTTCTAACAACATTATAAGCGTTTTGTCTAGGAGCAAAAGACGTGCTTGGTTTATTAGAATTCTGTTGATCATTTATGGGTTTGGAAGGGAAATGTTGCCCTGGGAATTTTTGTGGAGGTATATTATTGTGGAATGTTTTTTGTGATTGTTGAGGATTGTCTGATCTTAACAATGGACTTTTAAAAGTTTGAAGTGCATAATTATAATCGTTTGTTAATAAATTTTCACACATTTCTAATGTAGTGGGGTTGTTAGTAATAAAAGATCCTCGGACGTGAATTGGTAATAATGTAATGAAATGTTTTACGACTAATTCTTGTATTTCATTTATTAATATAGTTTTCTGAGCTGTATTATAAGGTAATAAGTGAACTTTTGATTTATATTTTGCAAAATCATTTTTAAATTGTATTAAAGTGTCATATATTTTATTCGTATTTTTAGTATTCAAAATTTTTAATAAAATAGTTTCTTTAGTGAGTTTATCTTCGAAATTTTCGGATAAATATCTTTTTAAATCTGTCCAGTCTTTAAAAATATTTTCGTTAATTAGATTTACAGCTTTATCTGTTAATTTACTTAAAACTAATGAAAATGCGTATTTTGTTTGCAATGCATTTATAATTGTTGATTGTAAAATTTCGTAGAACAAATCTACTTGTATTATAAAATTTGGTAATCTATTTACATCCATTATATTCAGGAATGACACTAGCGAGATTTTTGATATCAGTGTAAGTAGTCATTTTGATTTCTGAATTATTTGTATTAGTTATACTATGAATTTCAGAATTATTCAACCTGTTTGGTTGTAAAGTAATATTATTTAATAAGATACTTAGTAATTCAAGTTCTCGATTTGTATCAGATGACTGTGATTCGTTATCTGACATGTGATTGGTAAATTATAAAGAAACAATGAGACTTACAGACTTATTGTGAGTATCTGTATTGTTGACATCTCTGTTGTTGCGAGGGGCTGATGACGTTCAGTTGACGGATGCCTCTTTCTGCGAACTGCTTGGCCTGGTGAACTCGATGGGTCGTATGAATAGACCTCTGGTGCAACCACTGTTTAGATTGATTGCTGGTTAAAGCGAAGGCTTATTGGTATAGCTTTGCTTTTACGAAGGCTTCTTGCTTGTTAGGCTTCGAGTTTCTTCGCACTATTAGTTATTTGGTTCGATCACACTGAGCAACAATTGAAATTGTTGAATAAAGCGTTGTACAGATTTACGGCGAATTTTTCGAGCACACTGACTTCTTTATTTGTGATTCTACCCGAACTGCGCCAATTATATGATCGTGGTCGATATATAATAAAAAAAACAATATTTTGATTTCAACACAGACTTTATTTAGCAGTTGTAACTTAGAGTTTTCACAGTAAAAAGGATAACATGTCTTTGTTTCACACGTATTTATAGTGTGTCTTATCAGAAAGGTTCTTATTACAGCGTGAGAGATTCCGTTAGACATTCATCACATATTTGTTATGTCGTCATCTAATAGGGTTACATAATATATATATATATATATATATATATATATATATATATATATATATATATATATATATATATATATATATATATATATGTATATATATATATATATATATATATATATATATATATATATATATATATATATATATAAATTACGTAAACCGAATTAGAGTTTACTATAAAAAAATTTATTTTTAAACAACGAAAAAGTACAACTCAAGATTAGGTGT